>ML102762.1:551-16032 GCA_003697995.1 Taxidea taxus jeffersonii | reverse complement strand
GGGGGGGGCGGAGGGGTGGTGCGGGGAGGGCGGCCAGCAGGGGCGCGGGGGGCCGGAGGGGTGGGGCGGGGTGGGGCGGGGGGGCCGGGGAGCCGGAGGGGTGGGGCGGGCGGGGCGCCCAGCCGGTGCGGCGCAGCGTCGGGCCCGGCCGCTCTGGGATGCTCGTGCGGCCGCGGGGCTCCGGGAGGAGGCGGCCGCGGACCCCTCGGAGCCGCACCTGCGCGAGGCCGTCCTCCGCCGCGGGAGAGGCGGGCGAGGCTCGGGGCTTCCCGGTCGCCTGGGCCGGAGCGCGAGCGCGAACTCGACGGGGTGGGGCCGGATCGCGGGCGCCGTTGCACACCCAGAGCATGGGGGGGACCCACAAACCGGGCCATGTGGTCCGTGCGGGAAGAGTGCACAAGCGCAGCTAAGTGTGCGTTTTGGAGAGATCCAGCTCTGAAGCTGATTTTAAGGCGTCGAATAAGCAGGACTTGCCCACTGTGTGCCCCGAGTTGACTTCACAGGGACGGTGGGTTAAGGCTGCGTGCACAGACCACTCAGGAATCCCACACGTCCAGTAAACATTGTTTTGGTCCTTTTCCTGTGATTCCTGACTTTGAAATTAAAACAAGATTAAAGATCAGTCCTGCTCAGCCCTATAATAGTCTAATGATGAAAATAATCCACCCAACTACTGTCCGCTGATGAATTAGCTAAGTGACCTCATTTTTCACTTTAAAAATAGGGAATATAAAGGAAAAAATAAGGCACCTGGGAGGCTCAGTTGCTGAAGCCACTGCCTTGGGCTCAGGTCATGATCCCGGAGTCTCGGGGTAGGGTCCCGCAACGGGCTCCAGCTCTGCAGGGAGTCTGCTTCTCCCGCTGACCTTCTCCCCTTTCATGCTCTCTCTCACTCTCTCAAATAAATAAATAAATACAATCTTTTTTTAAAATGAAGGAAAAAATAAAAGGGAATGGAAGAGTTCATTTCTCAACACGTATTTGTTTGAATTCTTATTTATTTATTTTAAAAAATATTTCATTTATTTATTTGACAGACAGAGATCACAAGCAGGCAGAGAGGCAGGCAGAGAGAGAGGAGGAAGCAGGCTACCTGCCGAGCAGAGAGCCCCATGTGGGGCTCGATCCCAGGACCCTGAGATCATGACCTGGCTGAAGGCAGAGGCTTTAACCCACACCCAGGAGCCCTTGAATTCTTATTTAGAAGCTACTTTATTTTTAAGCTTTTGTGGGTTTTTCTACTACTTCTGAAATTAGTTCTCGGTCATGAAGATGATTGCATAAGGTGCATAAGGTTACACTTTTTGCATAAAATAAGCTACCATTTCTATCCATGCTTTTGGACTAAACCACCACATGCTTGGAGATTATGCCTGGACTTGCCATTTGATGTAAAATATCTCATTACAGATTTAAATCTATAACTATATTGTGGTAGTCCAAAAAAAATGACGTTATTGGACATACAAGGACTGTGAAATGAAAGTCATAAAGTTGTTTATTATATATGTACTTTTATTTCTGTCTCTGATAACATTAGGAAATGTTTTATTTTAATTCATCTTGTAGGTAAATTGTGTAAAAATAATTATGTTATATAAAGTGACTAATAAAAACAAATGCTTTCTTCATTTATTGAAGGCGAGGACAGTATATATGAGAACTTTTTCTGGGTGTGTGTCCTTCATAAATGTCTTTGTTAAAATATTTTTCATCTTGTAATGAAGCTAATCAAACTCTGCACATTGCTGTTTTTGTTTGGTTTAGAGTTTAGAAACAAAAGTAGGGTTGACAGCATTTTGCTTCCCATCTCTTGTGGTTAGCGTAGTTTCCCATATTTGCCTAACTTAAAAAATTACCTCAGGTGGTGGACAGCTGGGGGAGGGGGAAACGAAAGTGGTTTAAAAAGATGCCAGGGTGGCAACTTGAGACTTTCTGAATCAGAATCTCTAAGTTTAGGAGATGATACTTCAAATAGGTGAAATGATAAAATTTTTTTAAAAGGCGAGGTTTTACTAATATGATGATGTCACCCATTTAGGAAACATGAAACTTTTATATCCTTTTGTAGTCAGGCCTCCTGGTGATTGAACCTAGCAAACATTTTTGCATGTTTAGTCTCTCTCTCTCTCTCTTTTTAAAAAATTTTATTTATTTATTTGATAGAGATCACAGGTAGGCAGAGAGAGAGGAGGAAGCAAGCTCCCTGCTGAGCAGAGAGGCCAATGTGGGGCTCGATCCCAGGACCCTGGGACCATGACCTGAGCCGAAGGCAGAGGCTTTAACCCCATGTTTTGCTCTTTTATGTGGTATGCAATGTTAGTTCAAGTCCTCTAATGTTATAGGAACCTTTTATTAATGGGCTTTTTTTTTTAAGATGTTTTATTTATTTATTTGACAGACAGAGATCACAAGTAGGCAGAGAGGCAGGCAGAGAGAGGGGGAAGCAGGCTCCCTGCTGAGCAGAGATCCCAATGCGGGGCTCCATCCCCAGACCCTGAGATCCTGAACTGGGCCCAAGGCAGAGGCTTAACCCACTAAGCCACCCAGGCGCCCCTAATGGGCTTAGGTACCATCTCCTAATGGGCTTTTAATGTAGATTCCTGTGACTAGTAAACCACAGCAAAATACTGTGCTTGATCATTTCTCTTTCATGTAACAGATTTATTCTCTACCCCTTTTGTGCTCCTAACTAGAGAAGACAAGCTTGCAAATTTTAGTAACTTATTTAGAGCTTTTATTAAAATGACCTAACCCCATACAAAAAAGAAAAAGAATGTTTTTGGGGGGCATAAAATATGGTCAGTTATATACAAAAACAAATTAGCAAAAAACAGAGTATTAAACATCTATAAAAGAATTTGTTAAGATGAATGACCACAGTGGAAAGGGTCAGAACTTTCTTTCCTTTTCTTCTCTCTCCGTTCCTTTTCTTTATTTCTCTTGTTTTCTTTTGAGGAGTGGAGAGGGTTGTTTGCTGGCTTGTTTTTTAATCAACTAAATATTTAAAATCTAACAATTATCCAAGTTTAAAGTAATGTAAATGTTTGCTAACTTTATCAATAGATACTTAAACCTGTCCTTTACAGAGCGATGATGGTAGGTTTCCCACAGTGCTAATGAGAGTTGAAACTACTAGCAAAAGAGTTAAATTCAAATGACCAAAGGAAACTGGTCTTTATTGCTGAAGGAGAGCCTAATTTAGTTACAGTGATGTCATAATTTTTCATTATCTGTTGCATTATTTATTTATTTTAAAGATTTTATTTATTTATTTGTCAGAGAGGGAATGAGAATGAACAAGCACAGGCGGGCAGGGTGATAGGCAGAGGCAGAGGGAGAAGCAGGCTCCCTGCTGAGCAAGGAGCCCGATGTGGGACTCAATCCCAGGACGCCGGGATCATGACCTGAGCCGAAGGCAGCCACTTAACCAACTGAGCCACCCAGGCATCCCTGTCTGTTGCTTTTTAAATAGAATTTGATCTTTCAAATTCTAGAACAGTTATCAGGGCTTTTTTGTTTGTTTGTTTTGTTTTGTTTTTTAGGAGTTTGCAAGAATCACTTACAATCACAAATAATCCCAGTCTGATCTGGGAATAACAGGTCTGTTTTAAAAATATGGCTGATAGGGGCACCTGGGTGGCTCAGTGGGTTAAAGCCTTTGCCTTCGGCTCAGGTCATGATCCCAGGGTCCTGGGATCGAGCCCCGCATCAGGCTCTCTGCTCAGTGGGGAGCCTGCTTCCTCTTCTCTCTCTGCCTGCCTCTCTGCCTACTTGTGACCTCTGTCTGTCAAATAAATAAATAAAATCTTAAAAAAAAAATAAAATATACGTAACATTAAATTTACTATCTTAACCATTTTCAAGTGTATAATTCACTGGCATTAAGTACATTCCCTTTGCTATGCAACCATCACCACTATCCATCTCCAGAAATTTTTCCTCATCTCAAACTGATACTCTGGACCCATTAAAAAATAACTCCTCACTCTCCTCCTCCCCCAGCCTCGCCAACCACCATTCTACTTTCTGTCTCTACAAGTTTGTCTACTCTGGTTACCTCACGTAAGTGGAATCATACAATATTTGTTCATTTGAGTCTGGCTTTTCTCATTTAGCATAATGTTTGCAAGGTTCATCCACATTGTAGAATGCACCAGAATTTCATTCCTTTTGAAGGCTGGATAATAGTCCCCAACCTCTTTTATTTGGAAAATAAATGTAAAAGAACAGGGAAGTTTTGAACTAGAACAGACCGTAGAAATCATCTCCTTCAAGCTCTGTGTCCCTCCTTTCCTTTCTTTTTTTATGTTTAAAAAATAAGGAACACAAGTCCCTTGTTGGGGGACTTGGGACATCTGGTTGGTTCAACGCAAAGCAGAGCCCAAGAACCAGCTTTCTTATGGCCTGAACAAAAGCTCTTCATACCAGGAAGCCCAGGCAGACAATAAAAGGCAAGTGTTAAATGAGTTGGGGCCAGAAGTAAGTGTTGCAGGTGTTCAGAAAAAAAGATGAAATTATTGAAAAATGTTACCTTTGAAAGGAAACATTGAGACAGATTTGAAGAGTATTGAGACCAGATTCTAATTAACAATTAACCACAACTATAAATTGTATCCTACTGGAAAAGGTTCTTTCTACAAGTCATATATCTGCTATCTTTTCTTTCTGTCTTGAATTATACATTATACATTACATTTGTATTCTTTTTTTTTTAAAGATTTTATTTATTTATCTGACAGAAATCAAGTAGGCAGAGAGGCAGGCACAGAGAGAGGGGGAAGCAGGCTCCCCGCTGAGCAGAGAGCCCAATGCGGGGCTCGATCCCAGGACCCTGGGATCATGACCTGAGCTGAAGGCAGAGGCTTAACCCACTGAGCCACCCAGGCGCCCCTACATTTGTATTCTTAAAAATATGTATTCTTCAGTTAAGATAGTTATACTGAATCTGCCATTTTTCATATTCTGTGGGATTTCAGGCTACCTTTGTGACACCACGGTTGTTCTGAACTCATCCTTGACCGTATATATAAAAATGTAAACATACAGTTGAAACTCAGCAGAAAGAAAACTGTCTAAATGGATGGAGTTTCTGTTTAGTGAAAATGTTCCTAACTATGGAGAGGAGGCTAAAAAGGGGTCACTATCAAATTTAAAAGTATTTCTGAATGGAATACTTTTTCATACTTTTCAAATGAATTCTGGGAAGTCTTTGCTGCTTCATGCAAGCATCATGCTAAGGTGGAACACTACTTACATAGATGGGTTTACGTTTGTTGTCATCGTTATTCCCCGCATTTAAATTGTGTTACAAAGAAGGCAATATAAGTTGACCCTTTAGCCGACCAAGGCCCATCATTCTTGGTTGCAATAGCCATAGGATTCCCTGTTCTACTTCTCAGTAACAAATGAGACACAGGGCTGACTGGTGCACCTCCTGTGTCCTTAAACTATCAGATAAAAATCAGCTGAGCGATGTTCCCTGTCTTCAGTCTAGATCTTCTGAATCAGTATATCCAAGGGGAAAGTCTAAATATCAGTATTTTTTTAAGATTTTTTTTTAAAGATTTTATTTATTTTTTTGACAGAGATCACAAGCAGGCAGAGAGGCAGGCAGAGAGAGAGAGGAGGAAGCAGGCTCCCCACCGAGCAGGGAGCCAGATATGGGGCTTGATCCCAGGACCCAGAGATCATGACCCGAGCCGAAGGCAGAGGCTTTAACCCACTGAGCCACCCAGGTGCCCCTTAAGATTTTTTTTAAACGTTTGTTTAGGGGCACCTGGGTGGCTCAGTGGGTTAAAGCCTCTGCCTTCGGCTCGGGTCATGATCCCAGAGTCCTGGGATCGAGCCCCGCATCGGGCTCTCTGCTCAGCGGGGAGCCTGCTTCCCTTCCTCTCTCTCTGCCTGCCTCTCTGCCTACTTGTGATCTCTCTCTGTCAAAATAAATAAAATCTTTAAAAAAAAAAAAGTTTGTTTATTTGACACACAGAGAGAGAGAGACAGCAAGAGAGGGAGCACAAGAAGAGGGAGTGGGAGACAGAGAAACAGGCTTCCCACTGAGCAGGGAGCGAGGTGTGGGGCTTGATGTGGGACTCGACCAAGGGACCCTGGGATCATGACCTGAGCTGAAGGCAGGCACTTAACCACTGAGCCACCCAAGCTCCCCTGAATATCTGTATTTTTAACAGGTGTCCCATAGAGTTCTTGGTCTTCCTGATTTGGAAAACGCTGCTTCAGCACAAGATCCCATTTGTAAGTTCCTAGAACATTGGAAACAGGACGTTTTTGTGGTCTCTTGCTTAAGCAGCACCAGTGAGCAAAAATATGGACCACTGTGGTACGCTAGCAGCCCTCGTAGAGCTACGGGGAGGCAGACTCATCAGCTTAGAAGTAGACAGTATGTCAAGGGCACCTGGAGGTCAGGAAGGAGGGAGGGAGAAATATGAAGGTTAAGTAGATGGATTTACATATTTAAAGTCTTTTCTAACAAAACCAAATTAAACTTACTATTTTCGTCTTTAATCAACTACATTAATCTTGTCGAGATAGGTCACCCTAGATGACAAGCGTCACTTCGGACTCCGAGCAGGCACACAGTGTGCTTCAGGTGACCGTCATCCAGATACAGCTTCAGTTCGATTTTGTGAGTGAGTTCAGGACACATGCAGACGTGTAGTCAGTAAGTGTGGGCCCACATGCCTCGCGGCACCGGGTAATGCTGATAAAACCCAAGTACAGTGACCAATACTGCAAGGACGAATTCTGTGTTCGTGGCACTAAGCCCACACGTATGGAGCACCTTTCACATATGTGCTTCGAGTTATAGGAAACCGCACACACCTTTAAATCTCCTGCCAGGCAGAGCACAGATAAGCAAAGCAACGTGCATGTGTTGGTGAGACGGGCTAGAGATGCGGTCTGCCTCTCTGCTCCCATGGCCCAGGTGCACAAGACGAAGGAGGGTCAGGAAGGGCTCCTGAAGGATCGAGCTGTTGAACAGACTCCTCTCTCTCTCTCTCTCTCTCTTTCCCTCCCTCCGTACACATACTTTTAAAAATAGTTCTTATTAAATTAGAAATACTGAGAAGTACGCAGGTTCTAAGTGCACAGCTTGATGAATTTACAAAGTCAATCCACTCATGCAACTATGACTCAGACCCAGAATTACCAGTGCCTAAAAGCCCCTTCTTATTCCCCAGTCAGTAATTCCTCCTCCTCCAAGGGGAGCCGCCATGGTGACCTCCTACACCATAGGTTAGTTTCACCTATTTTCAAACTTCAAATAAATTCACTTGGACCGTATACACATATTTTGTGGCTGACTTCACTCAGCTGTTTCTGTGGGATGCATCGACATTGTGGCCTATAGCACTAATTCATTCATTCCACCGCTGTCTGGTATCCTCTTACGTGAACATGCCACACATTATTTCACCTTCTTAGCCATGATTGTTTGCATTATTCTAGTGTTGGGTCATTACAAATCATGCTACTCATTAATATTCTTGTGCGTGTCTTTTAACACATGCAGGAATTTCTGTTGGATATACGTCTACAGGGAAAATGGTCATGCTTATATTCAACAGCTTCCAAATAATTTCCAACATCGACTTCACCAATTTCATTCACACCCCAGTGTAGGAGTCTCATTGCTCCACATCCTCACCAAAACTTGAGATTTTTAGCAATTCCATCGGTTATCCATTGGTACCCTGCTGTGACTTTAAGCTGCATTTTCCTGATCACTAATGAGGTAGACTATCTTCCCATATGTTTCTTGGTCATTTGAGTATCCTCTTTTATAAAGTTATCTGTTCGGGACACCTGGGTGGCTCAGTTGGTTAAGGGGCTGCCTTCGGCTCAGGTCATGATCCCAGCGTCCTGGGATTGAGTCCCACATGGGGCTCCTTGCTCAGCAGGGAGCCTGCTTCTCCCTCTGCCTCTGCCTGCCTCTCTGTCTGCCTGTGCTCGCTCTCTCTCTAACAAATAAATAAATAAAATCTTAAAAAAAATAAAGTTATCTGTTCAAGTTTCTTGCCCATGAACTGATTATGAGAGGGTAAGTTAAACATCAGGCACAGAAGGCAGGGGGACAGGCATCACCAGTCAGAGGGAACAGCATTTACAATTAAGAACCTGCCCAGAGCAAAGGTGTAAATGGACAGACAGTGGGAAATCAATTATTAAATGCTAAACTTAGAACCTGTGAATTGATGACAGCAACATCACACAGATCGAAGTAAAATAGCACCGAAAGAGGACAGATGGTCCCACATTGTACCACTTGATGGATCTGAGAAATGTTTGACCGTCGAGTACCTGCAGGTTAAACATGGGTTATCCACTGGAAAGATAATGTCGTTTCCAGGGACGGAAAGGTCGTATTTAAATACCTAGTGATGCGGAAGGAATGGTTCCGCTCTGGCCTGGGTAAAAGGCAGATGAAAGCTCCCCGGTGGGGTCAGGAGAGGCCACGTTTAGCAAGGTGCGGGCTGGGCCTCGCTGGCTGCTCCGCCGAGCGGATGGACACCCGGCATCGTGTGGGCCCACTTCTGCCGCCTTCCCTTCCGCCCGGGCGACGCCACTGTCCCAACCCGTCTGAGAGCAGCGCCGAGTATGGGCCAGAGCCGGAGGGGCCAAGTGTGCTTCCCCGGCAAGAGCCGCGGGCGCTGCACGGAGCCCCGGCCAGCTGCTCGGCGTGTGCCCTCGAGGGACACCCCCGTGACAGAGGCCACCAGGCGCACCTTCCCGTAGGCTCCCGGGTCTCTCCTGGAGTCCGGCCTTCTCCCCCGACCGCAGTGCTGTCAGGCAGGCCCGGCACACGGTGGCTTCACACTGTCCCTCCTCGGGGACGAGTGAAACCCGAATCCCCAAATGGGGGGCCGGTCCCCGCAGGCCCGCGAACAGGTGGGCTCTGTTGGAGCCGCGGGTTCTGCAGGAGGGGAAGAGCGTCCTGCCTGCTTCCTCCTGAGCCAGCACTGCCTCTGTCCAGGCCCCGCTCGGCCGCGCCTGTCGCTGTGGGCAGGGAAGGGCACGGCCGGCTTCTGGCACATCCGGCTCCTCACACAAGAATGGGCACACTGGGCCCCCGAATCCCCACAAAATAGCCTGACAGAATGCCCCCCGCCGGTATTTGGATCCTGCGAGCCGCCCGCAGACGGTCTCCCGGCCGCCAGCATAGTCCTTCAGCCTCCCGGAGCCAAGTTTCCAGCCAGACGCCCAGAAACGGAAGCAATCGGATCTGGCCCACGTAGAGGAACCTTATTCGGGGTCACTCCTCGAATTACAAGTAGCTCCCAGCCTTTGGGATTTAACGGACTGGTAAATTTTCAGAAAAGATTTCGGCAACCCGTACAAAGTCGCCCGCCTCTTATTTTCTCCGGTAAGGACGCGTGACTGTGGTTTCCGTGAAGTTGTATTTAAAAGCCCTAGCTGTCCCTGGTGATCCGCTGCATGCAAAGCTCTGTGCCGGGTGCTTTTCCAGAAATACCTCATTCGATCTTCACCATGTTCTGGCTACGTACGTATTAGGTTTGTAATATAGACGAGGAGCAAGGCTCAGAGGGGGTAAGGAAATCACCTGATGCTGCACAGCTAGTTTATGGCCAAGCAAGGCTGTGAGCCCACGTTTGTCTCCAAAAGCCTGTGTCTTTCCCACTATACTATTTATCGCGTCTGAAATATGTATGTACCATTCAAATGTCATTTTTTTTTAAGATTATATTTATTTATTTGTCAGAGAGAGTGAGCACAGGCAGACAGAGTCAGGCAGAGGCAGAGGGAGAAGCAGGCTCCCTGCTGAGCAAGGAGCCCAATGTGGGACTTGATCCCAGGACGCTGGGATCATGACCTGAGCCGAAGGCAGCCGCTCAACCAACTGAGCCACCCAGGCGTCCCTCAGATGTCATTTTTTAAAGATTTATTTGAGAGCAGAAGCTGGGGGGAGAGGGAAAGGGACAAGCAGTTTCTCTGCTAAGCAAGGAGCCCATTGTGGGGCTTGATCCCAGTGCCCTGAGATCATGACCTGAGCTGAAGGCAGATGCTGAACTGATTGAACCACCCAGGTGCCCCTCAAATGTGATATTTATTTATTTATTTATAAGATTTTATTTATTTAAGAGAGAGAGAATGAGAGAGAGAGAAAGCACGGGAAGGGGAGGGTCAGAGGGAGAAGCCGACTCTCTGCTGAGCAGGGAGCCCAATGTGGGACTCGATCCCAGGACTCCAGAATCATGACCTGAGCTGAAGGCAGCCGCTTAACCAACTGAGCCACCCAGGCACCCATCAAATGTTATTTTAAAAACAGTGCTGTCTTGATGAAATGACAGGATGGTTAGGAATTAAAATTGAGTTTTGTCTGTGTAGAGAGATCTGGGCTTCCAGGAAAAGTCTTAAGAGCATTTTTTGCCCACTTCAATTTCTGCAACATTTCGCCAACTGGAGATGAAAAATCCCACAAAAGCTAAAGACACTATTTCTAATTGATGTTGTGATACACTGATGTTAACATACATTTGGTCTGAGATGGTGACGAACGTAACTTCTTTAAACCTGTTCTGATTAGGGGCGCCTGGGTGGCTCCGTCGGTTAAGCGTCTGCCCTTGGCTCAGGTCATGATTCCAGGGTCCTGGGATGGAGCCCCACACTGGGCTCTTTGCTCAGTGGGGAGCCTCATTCTCCCTCTGCCTGCCACTACTACTGCTTGTGTGTTCTCTCTCTCTCTCTGAAAAATAAACTCCTTAAAATAAAAATAAACCTGTTTTGATCAAATATGCCTTTAAATATGTTGTCACAAGTAAGACTTAAGAGAGGTTACTTCAGTGTTCACTGCATCATTAAAGATTTGGCTATTAAAGTGAATGGCTCCTAGTAGGAAAGATTGACTCACAGAATTAAATTTATTGACCATATAAATGGGGAAGAGAACCCTACTCCATTTCTGTTTGGCCAGAAAACAAAAGACAAAGGAATAGATTTTGTTGACATTTGCTAAAATTATCAAGGTCTCCCTTTCGGGAGAGGTGTTAGAGGGTAAGGTGTCCCCCCAAATTTGTATGTTGAAGCCATAACCCCCAGTGCCTCATAATGTGACTGTATTTGGAGACACGGCCTTCAAAGAGATGAGTAAGGTTAATGAGGTCATATAGGTGAGTCCTAATCCAATCTGACTGGTGTCTTTTTTTTTTTTAAGATTTTATTTATTTATTTGACAGAGATCACAAGCAGGCAGAGAGGCAGGCAGAGAGAGAGGAAGGGGAGCAGGCTCCCTGCTGAGCAGAGAGCCCGATGTGGGGCTCGATCCCAGGACCCTGGGATCATGACCTGAGCTGAAGGCAGAGGCTTTTACCCACTGAGCCAACCAGGTGCCCCTGACTGGTGTCTTTTTAAAAAGAGGAAGGGACGCCAGGAATGCTTGTGCACAGAGGAAAGGCTGTATGAGGACACAGCCGTCTGCATGTCAAGGAGAGGGGCCTCCAGAGGAACCAAACCTGCTGACATCTTGCTCTTGGAACTCCAGAACTGTGAGAAAAGTAATTGCTGTTGTTTAAGCCACCAGTCTGCGGTAGTTATGGCAGCGCTAGCGCACTGACACAGGAGGCTCTGGATATCCGGCATGAGCCAGGTCAAGGCAGCCAGTTAAGAGACGGCAGTGGACTATGATGAGATTTTATTATTGAGGAAAGACGGTTTACTTTGAGGATCAGGGGGAGAAAAGATTTTTTTAGGAAGGAAGTCCATGGTCAGATAGTGATGTTTAATAGTCAAACTAGTGCTTGTTATCAGCTGGGTGTGTTTCTCTACTTTTTTTTTTTTTTTGCTACATAATGTACCTTATAATAATAATATGCTTATGATTATGACTCCAGTAGTGACTCCTTCCCTAACAGCTAAAAATTTATGTAAGAATTTTATTGGCTAGAGTGATGGCAAACAGCGAGGGCTGCCAGTTCCCTGGGACTTGAATCTTTTCCCAGTCACTTTCTAGCTGTGTGATTTTGGGCAAACTACTTAACCCCGCCTCGTCTCGGTTTCTTCATCTGTAAAGTAGAGATAGGAGAACCCTCCCATAAAGTGGTGTGAGAAGTAAATGGCTCATATATAAAGTGCTGAGAAGGCTCCCTGGCATACAGGAAGCACTGAGTACAGCCGGCTATGATTTTCACCTGGGCCTCTCTCCGCACATGGATGACGGTCGCGGAACCATTCCGCCTCGTGGTTCCACAAAGATGTCTGCCAGCAGGTGCCAGTCCCCGCGGACCTGCTGGCGTGGTGTTGAAAAAAAATGAGGCGGCCCGAAGAACAGCAGCTTTTAAATCTCAGTGTTCGACATCATGTAGGAGACTGACCAAAATGCAGATTCCCAGGTCCTGGCCCCCGAGATTCTGATTCACCAAGTTGGGATAGAGCTCAGGAATCTGTCTCTTTAGTGAGCCCCTTGATTAATCTGAGGCAGATAATTCTCAGATCCACTATTAAATACTCATCAAAAACAATTTTTTCTGGATTCAAAGCTATTAAATTAAGCTAAATGTCGTAACTTACTAATCACGAGTCTACAATACATTTCATTAAAAGTATTTGAAATGTTTAAATAAAGCTAACTTAGGGCAAAAATGAGTATGTAGACTTGCTTTTAAAAGTCATCTGAAGGGGCGCCTGGGTGGCTCAGTGGGTTAAAGCCTCTGCCTTCGGCTCGGATCATGATCCCAGGGTCTTGGGATCGAGCCCTGCATCGGGCTCTCTGCTCAGCGGGGAGCCTGCTTTCCCCTCCCTCTGCCTGCCTCTCTGCCTACTTGTGGTCTCTGTCAAATAGATAAATTAAAAAAAAAAAATCTTTAAAAGTCATCTGAAAATGGGGCGTCTGGGTGGCTCAGTCTGAGCCATGTCTGCAGCCTGCCTCTGCCTCTTGAGTTTGGCTCAGGTAGCGATCTCAGGGTCCCGAGCTTGAGCTCTGCGTTGGGTTCGGTGTTCAGCGCGGAGTCTGCTTGAGTGTCTTCTCTCCCTCTACCCTCAGGCATGCTCTCTTTTTCTCTCTCTCAAAAATAAATAAATCTTTTTTAAAAAATCATCTGAAAGATAGTTTCTGCAAGTGTTAGTAAGAGTTACGGATAAACCTGAAGAAATCGAGCATCGAATGCAGACTCAGTCTCTCCACGACAACTTGAGCTATCCCGGTTATTTCAGCCCGGCACCCCCCTCAGGGTTATGGTCTTAACCAACTGAGTTGAGGACAGGTGGGGAGAGAGATGTGAAAGCAGTTTACAGAGAAGCAGGGAGAACAGTGGTTCGGTTCCTCGGAGGAAATGGTTCATTCAGCCAGAAAGTAGCAGGTTATTGTGCGAATTAGTCAGAAAGCTTTGCATGCAGATAGTGATAGTCCTGAGAGGTGTCTTTAGGGAGATAGGACCCTGAGGAAAAATAGTGCTGGGCTCTATATGATGCCAGAGAAAGCTTAGTTCCAAGTTGAAACTGGTCCTTCAACCTGGAGCTTGACAAAATAGGATAGTGCTTCCCAGGGTCAGAACAAAGAGTGATTAAGATCGGACTCTAGGATAACTTTGGAATGGAAAGCCTGATTATTGTGTTATGATGAATTCCTAAAATCTTTATGCCTGTTAACGGCAGGACGGGAGTTTGTAGCTGAAACTGCTTTCCTACTGTGTCAGGTTGCTGTGCCCAAGTCATGGGAGGATGTCTTTATTGAGGAAAGAGCTGAAGTTCAAAGGGGAGAAACTCGAGATCCCTGGGGCAACTCTGCAGAAGCTTACCGGCTAAGCTGGTGGGAGCTTTCTGTGCGAGGGAAGGGGGAGTGCCGGCTCCTGGAGCATGTAGACTCTGGGAGTAGCTCACCCGAGTGTTTTGAGAGCATCATGGGGGAAAGTCTCTTGGTTATGCGACAGTGCAGTGGTATAGTGTTTCTTTGAAAACAAAAACGGTTTAACAAAGTTGAATATAGACAATACTGATAGTGTTTATCTAGAAAGCTTCCAAATTAGACCCCTTCCGATCTTCATGCTGCTTTTCAGAAAAGCTATTTGGATACTATTGGTTCGCCAGATTATTTCCTCTTCACTTATAATCACTTAGGACATTCACTAAGAAACCAAGATTACCTCCATTACTGAATCTGTGCATTCCAAGATATGTATGTATCCATTTTATGTTATTACTTATAATTTATGTTTGTAACATCTAATTTATAGCATACAGATGCCATTATTTGTTTTTGTTACTGTAAATAATATTAATCCTTCTTTTGCAGAAATATTTTAACCCAGCTGACTTTTTTTTTTAACACAAATTAAGGCAAAATGAAATCACTGGTTAGAGGTAGTGACATCTTTAGGGGTTTGATACATTTTTTTCCACAGACACCCCTCGAAGCCCACTTGCTTATATGCGTACGAGACGAGCACCAGCTCGCTGTACCACAGCCCCGTGTGCCTAATAGTAAAGGAGGACGTCTCGTTTTTATTCACTTTCCTTTTCTTACTGCTGAAGCTGAATATGGTTTCTCCTGGTGGCTAACCCGTCATCGTAAGACAACGGCATTTGGGGGGCAAACTTCAGAGAAAGCAGCTATGACCCTCCACAGTTAACTCCTTTGCACTGGCTGCTTTGCGGTATCAACCCTCGGCCTCCTCGAGTCCATTAAGGGGATTTTATTTATGTATTTGTTTATTTATTTAAGACGGAGAGTGTTAAGAGACTAGAGAGCCCGGGCTTCTGTGTAGGACTGGCTCAGAGCCCTGCCGTTTAGCGGCGCGAAACCCGCAGGAGTTACCGGGTCTGTCTAGGCTCTGGGCCGGAGATCGGGGCTCACGGCCTTCCCGGTAGTTCTCACGGTGGCCCCCGCGTAGGCCTGTGCGAGCGGCCGATCCAGTGTGGCTGCTCCCGAGAACTGGGAAGGTCTCTCTCCTGACCCACCAGCAATGTCGGTAGGCAGCACGCCTCTGAGAAGCCAGACTCTTAAAGTCCCAAAGAGCTGCGTGTGTCAATTCATTCTTTACACTTCTCCACGCGAGAGCACCACAGTAGCGAGACCTCTTTCCTCTGCCCCTTAGAAGGCGGCGCCGGAGGCGGGTTGGCCGCCGGCCCAGGAGCGGCCCCGGGTCGTACAGGGCCCAGCCGTGCGCGCCGCTCGGTGCCTTAGAAAGCCCCAGACGGACAGGATAAACCCCCTTGCGCTTCTCTCTGCCCGGGAAGGACAGAAAGGCTCCCGCAAGTGCCGTGGAGCGCGAGGTCGTTCTGGGTCGCCCCGGGACTGGGTTCCCTGTTAACGTCGTGCTTGTGTCCACCTGTCAGGGTGGGCATTTCTGATGTCGGTTCTCCAGGACTCGGCTTCACTGAGAATTCAGTTCTTTGCATCACGGATTTTTGAGACGAAACATGCTTTTGGAAGCATTTAAACAGAGTCTGGAACGTTGAGCGCTACCTGGGCTTCCCACCTGGGCTTCCCACCTGGGCTTCTCACCTGGGC
>ML102761.1:12196-25553 GCA_003697995.1 Taxidea taxus jeffersonii | reverse complement strand
AGACAATAACTTAATTTACTCAAGATATAAACTTAGCTTTGATCCAAATGAATTAGAGCTCCCTCCTTCAGATGGTTTCCCAAGTTATATAAACTGGCTTGCTTCTTTGATTTGGATATTTTATTTAATACTGACATCTAAGTCATTCTGCTTATACACAAACAAGAATAACTAGGCCTTTTGGAAATGGAATACTGTATTTTTTTTGTGTGTTGAAATGTCAACCAAATTACTTTTGATGAAATTACTTATCAAATATAGTATTCTTAAATACACATACCCACACCCATTTTGTTTATATGTACACAGTATTTCTGGAAGGACCCACAAGACACTGGTAGCATTCTTTTCTATGCCTTGGGGAAGAGAACTGTGGTTTGAGGATACAGGGTGGGCTTTTAACTGAAAACCTTTTTTAACCATTCAAATTTGAACTAGGTAAGTCTATTACTTATTTTTAAAAATGAATAAGAACTGTTTAAAGTATCCTTTATACTATTCACAAACTGTTGAGTGGTTGTATTTGGTTATGAACATAGGGCCTCCATCCCTCTCCCGCATGCTCTGTGACCCTCGTATGAGGCAGCATTGTCTCCTATAAGCATAGAGCAGGCCTCCATTATTCCTGCTCTGCTTATGCTAGGCCTCATGTCTGCACACAGTGGACTATGGCAACCTTTTGTTAGCTGCTTCCCCAGGTCCTGCTAATAGCTACCAGATTTTCATTTAATTGTATGATCGCCCAGGCCACTTACATTTTGTATCCTCTTTTTGCTAACAAAAGTAACAGTAGATGCATGTTAAGTATTTTTACATGCCAGGCACTTTTCTAAGGGCTCCTTTAATCCTCACAAAATGTTTTTTTGAGGTGGGTACTTTATTTTTCCCACTTGACAGGTGAGGAAACAGGCATAGCTAAGTGGTTTTCCCAAGGCCGTACATCTAGGAAGTAGTTGACCCTGAGTGTGACACCTATCCTCTCCCCATCCCTGGTAATTTGACTTAGCCTTTGATCTTAACTTCTCTGCTAAATTGCCTACCCCACTTTCTTCCACAGAGTGGGAAGTAGAGCAAGCTTAATGTCCCTTCTCTAGTTTTATCATAGTTGCACAATAGCCAGGTTGACTTAGAAATTGATATGAAACCGTGACAGGGTTTTACTTTCCTTTTGTAGCCCTACTAATCTCATTGCTAGACATCTAAAGAATTATGATTACTGTGTTTAGCAACTGGGCTCACTTCCCCCAAACTAGGTACTACCTGTAAACATTATAATATGTTAGATTGTACTGAATATAGAATACAATAGATGGACCTTATCAAATTGTAGAGCTGATGCATTATTAAACCAGGTTGAACAAGTTTGCTCTCCTTTGATTTCAAGGGGACATTCCTGCTGGGTCCCATTTAGAATAGTAAGTAGATACACATTTTTCTAAGGCTCTCATTAAGTTCACTGTAAATCATCATTGAGGTGGAAGCAAATAAATATGACTCATCATTTCTGCATCTCTGATAATAAGTCTGGTGACTCCATCTGCTTTGCACCCTTCAAACCTAGGATTTTGAGTCTTCTCTTCAGTCCTTTGAGGGTTAGACATCATGCCCATATTTGGATTTGCACTTGAATTTGAGTTTATTTGCTGCTTTCATTTGGTTTGTGAAAATGTTTGTGAAAAGACTATGCAGTACTCTTGTCTTAAATGAAGTAGAAAAGGTAGAGTAAATTATTTTAGTTTTGCTTTTGTTCCTGTGTTTTCTTGCCTTTTCTACATGTTGTTTTTTGCTTATTTGTATGCATTTTTATGCTGCCAGCTCAGAAAGGACCTGCCACAGAAATGATGTAAATTCAATATCAAGTGACTTACATGCTAGAGTCTGACAGCAAGCATAACTTCTTGTGTTAATTCTGAAAGCAATATGTACTCTATTTGTTGTCTCAATTTTTCACCGTTCCTTTTGTGTGTTGAAGTGGATTTCCAATATAGTCTCTTTCCCTTAAGATTTGTATAGTGAAGATAACTACTAAAAACAGGAGGTTTAATATATCACAATAGTCAGCTGGTTGGCTTCAGTAGTTTGACATATATAAAATCCAGTCATATAGCTGAAAATGCTCCCTAAGGTTTTATAAAACCTGAATAAAGTTATTGATTAGAAAATGAAATTCCTCTATTAAGTGGGAACCACAGTATAACAATGCAGCATGTTAATATCGGGTTATTTTTTTCAGCAACCAACCCTGTCAGATATGACCATGTATGAGATGAATTTCTCTCTCCTTGTTGAAGACATGTTGGGAAATATTGACCAGCCAAAGTACAGACAGATTGTTGTGGAGGTTTGTATCTAGAAATGCAGATTGCTTAAAAAGTGCTTTCTGTCTGCTCTCTGAATGCTAACATAAAGGACATTGCTCAAGAGAGACTAGGAATTCCACTCCTTACCTAACCTGGATCTCCTCTAGTTGAGTCTTAGACAACATAGCCATCCTTGACCCAAGCCAGGGTACATAAATAATTCAAACATCTTAAATCCTTCAGTGTGGAAAGACTGATCAGCTTTTTCAGTCACCCCTCAATGGCAAGTGCATTAACATGCATTAACCTAAAAAACAGAGGAAGTAGCTTTTTCCTGTGTGCTTTAATTTCATTTTTTCTGTTTATAGAAATAACACGTGACTATTATAGAAAGTTTTAATAGTTTAGAAAATTATAGAAAAGAAAGCGGAAAAATTTCTCCATACCCACTAGCAATAGATCATCAGTGTTGATATTTTGAGGGACATCATTCCAAACATCTCTCTGAACCTCTAGAGAAGACATGTAATTTTGTGCTGTATCATTTTATATAAAGTTAAATGCTAAAATATACACACATGCATGGTATATACATATGCTCTTTTGCCATTTTAAAACATTATGCCAAATATGGAGAGAATCCCCATAATGAATGGATTTAACATGTAGTACATCTTCATTTTGTCTCTTTCCTTGGGAATGACTCCATCAGACTGTGCTTCTCGTGGGTGGGTAATATGTTTGGGTGAGGCGAAAGCTCTCAGTAAGTGCTGGATGTGGCACCTGAAATCCAGTCAGAGTTGTGAGATTCAGTCTTACCTCAGCTGTGCCAGGATTTAGAGACAATATCAGCATAGCATGTGGGAATGAGGCAGCCTGGCATCCGGAAGAGATGAATTATTGGAAGGGTGAATGCCTTTCTTAGCTGTTCGCCATTCAATGTCTAGTGCCCAGCATTTAGGACCTACAATAGACATGGAGGTCCTTCTTGTTGACCAAGTGAGGGTCCCCTTGCAGAAGAAATTTTTCTTTAGAACTAGAGCAAAACTTCATATTCTCCTGGCTAGAGCCATCTCCAAGGTCTCCCACATTGTGACACCTGGATTTTTTCTGAAAGTGTTCCCTTTGTTTTTTTCACGTTCTGTTTTGGAAGTGTTTAGAGAGAGTACAGTCAGGAAGATTCCCAAACTGGGAATTATGAAGTCTTTTTTCCTGTTCCATGTACAAAGAAGGAGTCATAATTATTGTACGTAAGTCTTTACCCAGCATTGTTTACTCAGACACAATCTTTGTGTCTAGCAGTTTGTCATCTAAAGTGGAAGTTACTACTTAGGTTGAATGTATGAGATAGCCAAACAATAGGATGATGCATTAAACTAAGATATGCAGACCTAGTAGTACTCAGACCATAAAGAGATCAGAGTTAGGTGTATTTTTTAAAACATAACCGTTACCCGAGAAACACTATAATGTCACAGAATTATACTCATTTTGGAGTCCTGGGCTCCAAGTCATTTGATCAGGAGCCTAGATCCGGAGTCTCCACTGAACTCACCTGCCTTCTTTAGCTTTATTGCCTACCACCTCTTTAGGGCAGCCTGTGCTCCACTGGACACTGGTTTTGGTATCTTGCCAACAAGGATTAATGCCCAAAGGCCAGAAAGTTCAGACACCTTGGGCAAATAGAGCACAATGTACTGTTGACAGGACTGGGAAACCATTTTTCTTATTTCATTTAAGTGACCTAAAAACATTTCTGCACAGCTACAAAGATATACATAATGAAAAAAATGTGCAGTTCCCAAACAGAACTTATGCTACTAATTTGCAAGATTAGAAAGAATCCATTCACAATGATCATAGTCAATCATTGTATAGAACACACTGTGGAATTCAAGGGTCATCCATCAATCTGAGTAAAGAATGAAAACATGTCCAGACTGTGTTGCTTTTATGGTTCATATAATTGGCTTTCAACGTCTGTCTCTTCTAGTTACTAATGGTTGTATCCATTGTACTGGAAAGAAACCCTGAGCTAGAATTTCAAGACAAAGTAGATCTAGACAAACTGGTAAAAGAAGCATTTTATGAATTTCAGAAAGATGAGAGTCGACTAAAGGAAGTTGAAAAACAAGTAAGTAGAGAAGAAAGCTTTTTTTTTCATTGTCTCTTCAAAATATCCCTAATCTCTTATCATTTAACTTACAAAACAGATTTATAGAGTGCATAATGGAGTACTTGAGAGGCAGGGAGAAGTCTGACTTACTCGAGAAATTAGTGGTGCTTTTTAGTTAATTACTAGTCAGTTCAGCTATGAAGCTCTGACTAAAAAGAAAACTTGGGAAGATATAAATTTCCTTTATATAGTTAGCAGTTAAAATGTGTTTTACCAGAGAGGAGCCATAGATTCCAGAAGGCTATAAAATTAAATTCTGAGGAGGATGGGAATACGTAACAGACTACATTGGTGCTGTGTATACTATCTAATATAGTCCCTTCCAGGCTCTCTGTTTAATATTTTATGCTCATCTGTAAAAAGGTTCCCTAAGTAAATAAAAATTATCAGCAAAGAGGAGAATACTAAAAATGTCTGTCTTTGTTTTATATGTTGAGAAGATGCCTTAGGAAAATGAAAGAAAACCTCAAGAAGGTTCTATTTTCCATGAGGAAATTTTTCTGTGAATTTATTTTTCCCCCTAGGCTGATACTGATTTTACCTGTCAACTCTTTACAAACAAAAATCAAACGACTCACTTACTGTTTTCTTTTGTAGGATGACATGACTTCCTTTTATAACACTCCCCCACTGGGAAAAAGAGGAACATGCAGCTATTTGACAAAGGTTGTGATGAATTTGCTGCTAGAAGGAGAAGTCAAACCAAGCAATGATGACCCATGTCTGGTTAGTTAGTGAGGAAGGTGTGAGAAGCTCTGTTGAGACACATTTTCTAGAAGTGTGTTAAGTATCGTGTTGAAGCTTAGTTCAGGGCGCCACTAATGTATGGACTGATTTTGTTGCTGAGGTGGTTGGCATTCCTTGGCAGCTACTGGGCCTCTTGCATGCCATAGTCAATCTAATGCTAAGAAATGCTTTAACTAAGTGGAAAAAATTTCTCGTGATTATTATGCCAAGTATAATCATCTTTACTGAATGATAGAAATGGTTAATAAATTAAAAGTTCACCATTGCATGTTTTATGATCAAATAACTCATTGAAATGAATCTTTGTTCTTTGGAATAAATTCCCAACTTACTGCCATTAAAATGAATTTGCCAACTAGAAGTGCATACAGGAAATGAAAAGATAGAGAAAGAATGGTGAACTTAACTTAGTGGCATTGTCATACTAGAAAAAAATATTAAAATCATAAAAACAAATCTGCCAGCTAATTTTTTGATTTTCAGAAACTGTATTGTTGGTAATATTTTAGTATACAGAGCTGTTGTACAATTTTTACCTTGTAAACATGACTGTGGTTTTGTATTTGTGCTGACCTTAGGGGTTGGGCTAAAATACAGTGTAATCTATACCTGATCAAACATTTTCTTTGAGCCCTTACTAAAAATATAGCATGTGTAAGATTGTTCAGAAGTATGGACTGTTAACCTAGTTTGTCCTAATAAAAACAAAATTGAAAATCATTACATTTTTTTCCTGATTAATGAGTATATCTGGACACACTTTTTATTCTCCTGTTCATAATATTACATCTATTACTCCTGAATATTTTCAGCTTAATTGATCTGGAGA
This sequence comes from Taxidea taxus jeffersonii, assembly GCA_003697995.1. NCBI lineage: Eukaryota > Metazoa > Chordata > Mammalia > Carnivora > Mustelidae > Taxidea > Taxidea taxus. Next base: position 19,501 of record ML102761.1, on the reverse strand, counting down.
TAGAGTGGAAGAAAATCTGTGGTATCTACCATTACACATACTTTGCTACCAAATTTACTTAAACAGACTTTAATAAAAATAGAAAATGGATTAAATGTTTAGGTTTTATGAATCCTTATTGAGTGTTATAGTACAGCCCATTAGTTTGAGCCATGGACCAAAGGAGAGTCATTTTTCTGACCAGTCTTATACAGTATCACCATAATATGGAGATATCCACTTATTATGGAGTTTCACCTAATAAGTCAAACTTGTTACATAAAGGAGGCAGCCCATTCCATAGTCTTGAAAGGATCTAAGAAACCTAGGACAAGTGGCTTTAGTAACAAGTCAGATTGATATCAAATACATGGTTGTGTGAGCACATGGAAAAATCTACAGAGTCAGGCACATTTCTTATAACTTTGAGGTATACTGCTTGGATCTTACATAAGAAATCATATATGCACTGGTTGGCAAAAATGGGAAGAATGAGGTAAAAATCTGACCTTATAGAATGTCTTAAGGAGAGGAATATGACAAAGAAGACAATTACTTGGTAAATTAAGAGAGTTTATGAAAACATGGTAATGAACCTAGTTTCCAAAACAAGCATTAAAAAACCTTAAACTTGAAGCCTATAGAGAATTGAAGACTGATGCTTCATAGCTGGAGAAACTGGAAATAAAGAAAAAAAAAGCCCTTGGAATATTTAATATTTGCTGAAATCTAGAGGAGAGTAAACTGTGTTGTATTTTTTTTAATTTATGATTTTTTTAAAGATTTTATTCATTAATTTGACAGAGATCACAAGTAGGCAGAGAAGCAGGCAGAGAGAGAGGGGGAAGCAGGCTGCCCGCTAAGCAGAGAGCCCGATGTGGGGCTCGATCCTAGGACCCTGGGATCACGACCTGAGCCAAAGGCAGAGGCTTTAACCCACTGAGCCACCCAGGTGCCCCCTGTGTTGTATTTTTAAGAATTTTTTAAAAGTCTGATAAGCTAGGCAAAATTTCCAGAAGCCTGTCACTGCCTTTATTGAAATCAAACATCAAATGCAAATATATTTCCTGCATGAGTTTTAGTTTGCTGCTTAAATGCTGCATATGCAGGATTCTGGTTTTCCCATGCTGCTGAAGGCATTCAGGATCTTTGACATATGTACCAACTTTGTGTTTTGATGAGATTCAAAATTTATTGTACTGAAAGATGTGTTGGGATCGGTAAACCTTGATATATACCTCTACAGATGCCAATGTCTGTTTTCTAACTAGGAAAGCAGAACATCATAAGAATTAGAACACAGAACTCATATGAATTTTAGAAGTCCCATTTGGCCTACAGAGCTAAAATACCTTAACAGCTGTACTAGGGACTGACTGAAAATATTAGCACATTTATCCAGGCATGACAAGATTTAAATCTGATTTAAAACTTCCTCTACCACAATGGCAGATTCACTGTGTAAGTTTATTGTACAAGCAACGTCTGTTGGAAACTCCTGACTGAATATCAAATTCAACTACATTTCCAGAGCTATCATTTTAAGAAACATGGTGTTTTCCAGATTTCCTTGTATTTTATTTAAGTCTGAAAAAGTCATATTTCAATTAAAAAAAATCAGAGTGTGGGATCATCTTGATGTCATCTTCAATATGTGATAAACTTACGGTGCCTTATGGACACAGTATAACATTTATAGGACACCTGAATAAATTTAGCTTTTTGCCACAACTCTATAAAGAGTAGGTTCAGACGTGCTTGTTGCCCTTCATGAGCATGCATATTAAATAGATGGCGTATAAAAGCAGAGAAGTCAACATGGTATGACTACCCAGTTATAGCAGCACAGAGAGACCATGTTTAAATCAAGGAGAGGCTGGAAGTAGCATGGTAGTATGCAGCCAGATCATAAAATTACTCTATTTCAGAAACTAAAAACATGAATGAAAAAGGGAGGGAGGAAGGATCAGCAAAACAAAACCAGCAGCATTCAGATGAAGCCATACAACCCCCTACCAAAAACTCTATAAAGCAACAGGAAGACAAAAGGCTCATTGGATTCATATTTGGCTCCTGTACTCTGGCCTCCCAGAAGCTTTACAGGGTAAGGACAAGGCAGTAGATAAATTATGAAAAACCTAATGCATTTTGAGGGAATCAGATGAGTGTTGAGTCAGCGTCTAGGGGAAAAAGACAGTGTCCTTCCAGCGTAGAATTCCTTCTCCCTCCACATATACCATCATTGGCACTATTCTCCAGCAGGGCCACTGCCAGCCCACATGACATCTGTGTGAGTTAGAAAAAGGCAACCTTTCTGGGCACACTCAGCCTTGTGGGCACAGGGTTAGGCACCTTTGTGCCAAGAAAAAGGTCCTTTTACTGAACAGATACAACCCCAAACCAGGGCACATGGCTCAGAGAGCCAACTATAAGCTGGATTTCAGCCCCCAGTTGCCCTCTTAACTGGGCACCTAACTGGGCACTGCCACAGTCCTGCTCTCCAAGGAAGGAAATTGCTTTTGGGAGTGGCCATTTTGATTTTTCATCTGGGGAGGGGAGGTAGATGAGGAGCATAGGATGACCACAGTTCCCTTGAACCAATTATCTACAACAATAGACGGCCTGAGAATAGGTACGGCAGACCTTGTCCTATTGCCTGAGAGGGGGCTTATGGGAAGTGGTGATTGGATTTGACGACTCTTTTTTTCTCTGAAGTCTTGTTTTAATACTATGAGACCTGAATTCACTCTGCCTAATCAAGGGCATCCTGTTTCCAAGGACAGTGGCTTATAGTATGAGACTGTTCCTCCAAACAGGGCAAACTTTGGCACTTACTTATTATTGTCAGAGAAGGAGGGACTCAGCTGGAAATAGCTAGAAGAGAACAAAAGAAAAGCGTTCAGGTTGGGAAGAAGTTCAGAAGACCACCGACACTGTATCTGAGTATCCACAAAGTTGCCATGCCAATCACAAGAAAGATGGAAAAAAGCTGCTTGTAAACTATGTAAAAATACTACAGGAAAAAAGAATAGATAGAGAACTCATTCTGAATATACTCCCTCCACAACAAATGCCCTATACTCAAAAATAAAGAGAAAAGGAATTGATGACAGAAGAAAGCAAAGACAAGACAATACAATAAGAAAGAAAAATAGAGTTGAGGCAACAAGTTTCACAAATTAGAAACAGCAAAGAACAAAATATACATAGCTGAAAACTGAATTGCTGACTGACAAGGAAAATGAGCTAATTCAGTCAAATACTGAGTATCGACTATACGCTGGACACTGTCCTGGCATAGTAATGGGGGGAAAAAAGACAAATTTCCTCTCATGGAGCTTATGGTCTAGTTGGTGTTGGGAACACGGTTGACACATAGTAATAAATGCTGTGAAGAAAAATGAGACAGGAGGGGGAGGGAATGAGTGACAAACATCATTAGTTTTCCTGTGGTTATGGAGAGGTCTCTGATGTGGTATTTCATAAGAGAGATAATCAGAGTAAATGCTGATGGAAAAGGATAGAGATGGGGGTGGACAAGGTTGATCCAACATAAATAAAACTGGTATCCATCAGTACAGAAGGCTACATTGGCACAGAAGAAAAGAATTTCAACGATATAAAGTTTTCCCTAAATAAGGAAGAACTAAATCTGCAGGTAAAGAGAACACATCATGTTCCAGAAAAATTTGATACAAAATGAGCAACATTGAAACATCTTGGAGAATTTAAGCCCCCCAAAACCCATCATCTTCTAGGGCTCAACTCAGTAAGTGTGATCTAAGACTTTTTTTCCTGGCCAGTTGTAAAGGCAAAGAATTCTTCAATATACAGTAACTCAGGAATCATAACACGGTGAATCTTTCTTGAAAATAATACTTGACTTGGGGAACCTGGGTGGCTCAGTGGGTTAAAGCCTCTGCCTTCGGCTCGGGGCATGATCCCAGCATCCTGGGATCCAGCCCCACATCCAGCTCTCTGCTCAGCAGGGAGCCTGCTTCCCTTCTTCTCTCTCTGCCTACCTGTGATCTCTGTCTGTCAAATAAATAAATAAAATCTTAAAAAAAAAAAAATAATACTTGACTAAATCCAGTCAACCAAGAGAATCAACATGAATAGTGCAGTAATGGAGAAAATGTAATAAATATGTAAGAACTACTCATAAATGATTAATCCATTAAAGTATTAATAGTAACAACAATACAATTTACAGTCACAGAAAAGAATGTAAAGGTGACTTGAAAGAAAAACTTAGCAATTTAAGATGATGTAATTAATGGGCTGGGACAAAAAGCCTAGAGCTGGCTGACAAAACTCAGTAGTGGCTGAGAAGGAAGTACAAGTGAGCTAAGTTCCTTGTTTTCCACAGCAAGGAGGATTATTCACTTCATTTTTTAAAGTTAATAAATCAATAAATTAAGGGTTTTTTTAAAGTTTATGATTTGAAATGCAAATAATTTTAAATTACCACAAGGTGAGGTAGGAGAGGTGATGTTCAGAAAATTGACCATAAAGTATAAGACAGAAAACAAAATGACAGTCCAAGATCCCTTATAACTGTGGTTCTCCACTTTACTGTCAGACATTTAATTAAAAGTAAAAAAAAAAACAACATTAAATCTGTAACTAGAATACAAATGGCCTAAATCTATATACAGAACAAAGCATCATCATGGCAGAAATTGCTAGATGTCCATCAAAATCCATTCTCCACTTTCATAGTCACAGAATTATAGCTGGGCATATATGGCTGCTCAGATGTACCACACATTCTATTATCTCTCACAGAGCATGGGTTTGTGATTTCAATGGAATGTTCTCCAATGGGATGTGAGCAGAAGTAGTGAATGGTACCTGTAGACTAGGTCCATAAAACTCCATGCTTGCCTGCCCTGTGCACTCCCCTCCTGTGGGCTGAGATGACAATGAGGAAGGTGAATGTGGTAGCCATTTGTGGACAATGGAAACTGCCTCAGTGTCAGTCCCTGACCAATGGTGAGGCAGGTGGTCTGTACCCCCTCCACTTTGCTTACTGCATCACCTGTCATTAACCACTGAGCTAGGATTCTGTAGGGATACAGAAACTCCCAGTTATTTAGACAGAAAGAATGTAATGTAAAGAATTATTTAACCAGATATAAAGTATGAAACTGAAAGTGAGTGTGTGTATATGAGCAATTCCCTCTAGCCAGCAGCAAGATACATAAAGCAAGTGTCTGAAAATGCAAAGAGAAACAAAAACATAATCACCAACTTGCCTGTGATGAATGAAATCTGCAAACAAATAATGACCCCATGGGAATAATCAATAATAGATAAATATTTAATTCTATATCCAAACTACAGAGATTATATCTTCTAGTTCCCCCTGAAACATTTTGAAGCTGACCTTATTTCGGGTGCCAGAGAGAATCTCCATGCATTTCAAAATTAGAAATAGTGGAGGGGTTCCTGGGTGGTTCAGTCGGTTAGCATCCGACTCTTGATCTTAGCTCAGAGTCTGATCTCAGGGTTGTGAGTTCAGACCCCACATTGGGCTCCATGCCCAATAAAAGTGAAGACTGCATTCTCTTATGTCCAGTAAAAGAACAAAAAAGGCTTCAGTTTAATAACCAAAATAGAAAAGAAAAAAAGCCAACCTCTCGTAAATTTTGAAAATCTTTATTGAAACCAAAACTGAAATTTCAGAATATCTAAACTGTGATCAAATTACTACATAAAAGATGACTATGACCATATTCAGACAAAAATTATAGTTCTAAACATAGTACCAAACAAGATCAAATGGAAATTAAATACTCATTGCAAGAAAGAAAATAATCAGGTGAAACTAATTCAAAAACAGAAAGAGAATAAATCTAAGAGCTGGTTTTTTGGTTTGTTTTAATTTCTTTTTAAATATTTCATTTATTTATTTGACAGATAGAGATCACAAGTAAGCAGAGAGGCAGGCAGAGAGAGAGAGGGTGAAGCAGGCTCCCTGCCGAGCAGAGAGCCCGATGCAGGGCTCCACCCCAGAACCCCGGGATCATGACCTGAGCCAAAGGCAGAGGCCTCAACCCACTGAGCCACCCAGGCACCCCTGTTTGTTTGTTTTTAAAGAAACCATTAGATTGCTATACCACCAGTTAGCCATTATAATCAAGTAAGAACAGGGACTAATAATAGGTTGCATTTACTGAGCATTTAATACACTAGGCATTGGGTTTAGTTCTTTATATCGAAGTGCTCTATGTATATATGGCACATAGTGCCGTATGCATAGTGTGGAGTAGAAGCTATTAGTATCCTCATTTTACATAGGAGGAAACTGAGGAACAGAGTTTAAGCCTCTTATCCAAGGTCCCACAAATAGTAGGTGACTGAACAGTGAGATTCCAGATCATAAAATTAGAACTTAGATAATTATTTCTCAAATGCAGAGGAATTTTAAAAATTTTAAGGATACATACAGACATTAGAAAATTCTCAATCTTGTAATATGAATCGTTCAAAGAGGCTTTGAACCGAGCTCATCTATTTTTGTTCCCTAGCCCCTGCCCATCTTACAACAGCATCGGTGTCTCTGTGATGTGGGGACATGGGGAAGCAGTTTCCCTGATCTGCTGGAAGCCCTGCAGCTCTTGAGAGAAACACATTTACTCTGGAATCTGGCTTAATCCTCCTTCCTCGCAGAAAGATCATCAGAGGCACATCCATCTGACAGAAAAGGCAGGTAGGTCCCAGTTCCATCTTGCTGAAAGCACTGAAGGGTTCTAAATAAGGACAAAAGTTCCCAACACCGCGTGTATTTCACTTCCTTTTTGAGCCAGGAATAAAATGAGAACGAAGAAGCTCAATGCTATCAGTCACTCACCATCAGGTGCCCACCCCGCCATGTTCCCGTGTTGGGTAGAGAAATACGGCTCGAGTGGGTAATTAATTCTCCCAACCCGCGCACTCAGTGAACGACGGGGGCAGGTTTAAGTGGCAATTTCAGTGGGAAGACCGGCTGAGGCGCCAGTAAAGATGATAAGTTCATAAGGGGTTTGGATCATTTCGAGAAGTGTTGGTTTTCTGAGCCTGGGAGTGGGTGCTGTAATCAGAAGTCCTTCATGCAGCACGCGTTTCTAGCTCTTCAGATTCAATTGTTTTTTGATGGAGTTTTTGCAAATTACGGAAGCACAGCTCACGACCTAGGAGTTTGGCGGCGCAATCGAATTTTTCTTCTGGTCCACTTTACGTGCCAGTCTGCATTGAGAAGGAGCCGGATGAATCCACCAGAAACAGAGTGTTTGAATCTGTTTTTTTTCTACTACCTCCTTATACTGAAAAAAAAAAAGGGGG
>RCUC01134626.1:0-31444 GCA_003697995.1 Taxidea taxus jeffersonii | reverse complement strand
GGCTACGGAGACAGAGCCAAGGTTTCCTAGAGCCATGGTCTGTGACACGGGCAGGTGCTCTGTGCGAGGGGTCCCCACAAGATCCAGGGAGACTCCGACCCGGGAGAGCTCAGGGATCTATGGGGTTCGGAGACTCCAGGTGGGACTCTGCCAGAGACAGAGAAGCTTGGTCACAGGCTGGGTGAGCTCGGAGCGCTCCCAGAAGCCAGTGAGACGTGACTGAATACACACGGTTTTCTCCAAGCGCGGCTGGAGGCTGGGGAGACGGGAGTGATTGAATGCTTTTCTCTGAGGGCGCACAGAAGACTGGGGCCCCTAGCTCTCAGGTCCTCTGAACCGGAGATTGGGAGGCCGCCATTGTCATTCCCGTCCTCCGGAACTCTACGGAAAGCATTCAGGGAACAAAAGCTCCCGAAAGCGAACCTGAGAGGATTACTTAGCCCAGCCCCTGGTAAGGGCGGTGCAATTCCGCCTGAGGCAAAGACACTTGAGAATCATTACAATAGGCCCCTCCCCCAGAAGATCAACAAGAAATCCAGCCAAGACCAAGTTCACTTAACAAGGAGAACAGCGGATTCTTATCTGGACAAAATGACAAGGCGGAAAAACTCACCACAAAAAAAGAATAGGAGGCAGTACCGAAGGCTAGGGACCTAATCAATACAGACATTGGTAATAGGTCAGATCTGGAATTCAGGACGACGATTCTCAAGGTTCTAACCCGGCTCAAAAAAGGCATGGAAGATATTAGAGAAACCCTGTCAGGAGAAATAAAAGCCCTTTCTGGAGAAATAAAAGAACTAAAATCTAATCAAGTTGAAATTAAAAAAAGCTATTAATGAGGTGCAATCAATAATGGAGGCTCTTACTGCTAGGATAAATGAGGCAGAAGAAAGAATTAGTGATATAGAAGACCAAATGACGGAGAATAAAGAAGCTGAGCAAAAGAGAGGCAAACAACTACTGGACCACGAGGGGAGAATTCGAGAGATAAGTGATAACATAAGACGAAACAACATTAGAATAATTGGGATTCCAGAAGAAGAAGAAAGAGAAATAGGAGCAGAAGGTATACTGGAGAGGATTATTGTAGAGAATTTCCCTAATATAGCAAGGGGAACAAGCATCAAAATACAGGAGGTGCAGAGAACACCCCTCAAAATCAATAGGAATCAGCCCACACCCCACCATCTAATAGTAAAATTTACAAGTCTTAGCGACAAAGAGAAAATCCTGAAAGCAGCATGGGACAAGAAGTCTGTAACATACAATGGTAAAAATATTAGATTGGCAGCAGACTTATCCACAGAGACCTGGCAGGCCAGAAAGAACTGGCATGATATATTCAGAGCACTAAACGAGAAAAACATGCAGCCAAGAATACTTTATCCAGCTAGGTTATCATTGAAAATAGAAGGAGAGATAAAAACTTCCAGGACAAAGAAAAACTGAAAGAATTCGTAAACACCAAACCAGCTCTACAGGAAATATTGAAAGGGGTACTCTAAGCAAAGAGAGACCTTAAAAGTAATTATCAGAAAGGAACAGAGACAATATAAGTAACAATCACCTTACAGTCAATACAATGGCACTATATTCATATCTCTCAATAGTTACCCTGAACGTAAATGGGCTAAATGCCCCAATCAAAAGACACAGGGTTTCAGAATGGATAAAAAAACAAAACCCATCAATATGCTGCCTACAAGAAACTCATTTCAGACCTGAAGACACCTCCAGATTGAAAGTGAGGGGGTGAAAAACAATTTACCATGCTAATGGACATCAGAAGAAAGCTGGGGTGGCAATCCTTATATCAGATCAATTAGATTTTAAGTCAAAGACTATAATAAGAGATGAGGAAGGACACTGTATCATACTCAAAGGGTCTGTCCAACAAGAAGATCTAACAATTTTAAATATCTATGCCCCTAACATGGGAGCAGCCAACTATATAAACCAATTAATATCAAAATCAAAGAAGCACATTGACAAGAATACAATAATAGTTGGAGACTTTAACACACCCCTCACTGAAATGGACAGATCATCCAAGCAAAAGATCAACAAGGAAATAAAGGTCTTAAATGACACACTGGACCAGATGGACATCACAGATATATTCAGAACATTCCACCCCAAAGCAACAGAATACACATTCTTCTCTAGTGCCCATGGAACATTCTCCAGAATAGATCACATCCTGGGTCATAAATCAGGTCTCAACTGGTATCAAAAGATTGGAATCATTCCTTGCATATTTTCAGACCACAATGCCCTGAAGCTAGAACTCAATCACAAGAGGAAATTTGGAAAGAGCACAAATACATGGAGACTCAACAGCATCCTTCTAAAGAATGAATGGGTCAACCAGGAAATTAAAGAAGAATTGAAAAAAACCATGGAAACAAATGATAATGAAAACACAACGGTCCAAAATCTGTGGGACACAGCAAAGGCAGTCCTGAGAGGAAAACATATAGCGATACAAGCCTATCTCAAGAAACAGGAAAGGTCTCAAATACACAACCTAACCCTACACCTAAAGGAGCTTGAGAAAGAACAACAAAGAAAGTCTAAACCCAGCAGGAGAAGCGAAATAAAAAGATCAAAGCAGAAGTCAATGAAAGAGAAACCAAAAAAACAATAGAACAAATCAACGAAACTAGGAGCTGGTTCTTTGAAAGAATTAGTAAGGTTGATAAACCCCTGGCCAGACTTATCCAAAAGAAAAGAGAAAGGACCCAAATAAATAAAATCATGAATGAAAGAGGAGAGATCACAACCAACACCAAAGAAATACAAACAATCATAAGAACATATTATGAGCAACTCTATGCCAACAAATTTGACAATCTGGAAGAAATGGATGCTTTCCTGGAGACATATAAACTGCCAAAACTGAACCAGGAAGAAATAGAAAACCTGAATAGGCCCATCACCAGTAAGGAGATTGAAACAGTCATCAAAAATCTCCAAACAAACAAAAGCCCAGGGCCAGATGGCTTTCTAGGGGAATTCTACCAAACATTTAAAGAAGAATTAATTCCTGTTCTCCTGAAACTGTTCCAAAAAATAGAAATGGAAGGAAAACTTCCAAACTCATTTTATGAGACCCGCATCACCTTGATTCCCAAACCAGACAAGGATCCCATCAAAAAAGAGAATTACAGACCAATATCCTTGATGAACACAGATGCGAAAATTCTCACCAAAATACTAGCCAATAGGATCCAACAGTACATTAAAAGGATTATTCACCATGACCATGTGGGATTTATTCCAGGGCAGCAAGGTTGGTTCAACATCTGCAAATCAATCAATGTGATACAATACATTAACAAAAGAAAGAACAAGAACCATATGATACTCTCAATAGATGCTGAAAAAGCATTTGACAAAATGCAACATCCCTTCCTAATCAAAACTCTTCAAAGTGTAGGGATAGAAGGCACATACCTCAATATTATCAAAGCCATCTATGAAAAACCCACTGCAAGTATCATTCTCAATGGAGAAAAACTGAGAGCTTTTCCGTTAAGGTCAGGAACATGGCAGGGATGTCTGCTATCACCACTGCTATTCAACATAGTACTAGAAGTCCTAGCCTCAGCAATCAGACAACAAAAAGAAATTAAAGGCATCCAAATCGGCAAAGAAGAAGTCAAACTATCGCTCTTTGCAGATGATATGATACTATATGTGGAAAACCCAAAAGGCTCCACTCCAAAACTGCTAGAGCTTGTACAGGAATTCAGTAAAGTGTCAGGATATAAAATCAATGCACAGAAATCAGTTGCATTTCTTTACACCAACAACAAGACAGAAGAAAGAGAAATTAAGGAGTCAATCCCATTTACAATTACACCTAAAACCATAAGATACCTAGGAATAAACCTCACCAAAGAGGCAAAGAATCTATACTCAGAGAACTATAAAGTACTCATGAAAGAAATTGAGGAAGACACAAAGAAATGGAAAAATGTTCCATGCTCATGGATTGGAAGAATAAATATTGTGAAAATATGTATGCTACCTAAAGCTATCTACACATTTAATGCAATGCCTATCAAAATCCCATCCAATTTTTTCAAAGAAATGGAACAAATCATCCTAAAATTTATATGGAACCAGAAAAGACCTCGAATAGCCAAAGGAATATTGAAAAAGAAAGCCAAAGTTGGTGGCATCACAAATCCAGACTTCAAGCTCTATTACAAAGCTGTCATCATCAAGACAGTATGGTACTGGCACAAAAACAGACACATAGATCAATGGAACAGAATAGAGAGCCCAGAAATAGACCCTCAACTCTTTGGTCAACTAATCTTCAACAATGCAGGAAAGAATATCCAATGGAAAAAAGACAGCCTCTTCAACAAATGGTATTGGGAAAATTGGACAGCCACATGTAGAAAAATGAAATTGGACCATTTCCTTACACCACACACGAAAATAGACTCAAAATGGATGAAGGACCTCAACATGAGAAAGGAATCCATCAAAATCCTTGAGGAGAACACAGGCAGCAACCTCTTCGACCTCAGCCGCAGCAACTTCTTCCTAGGAACAACGCCAAAGGCAAAGGAATCAAGGGCAAAAATGAACTATTGGGACTTCATCAAGATCAAAAGCTTTTGCACAGCAAAGGAAACAGTCAACAAAACCAAAAGACAACTGACAGAGTGGGAGAAGATATTTGCAAACGAAATATCAGATAAAGGGCTAGTATCCAAAATCTATAAAGAGCTTAGCAAACTCAACACCCAAAGAACAAATAATCCAATCAAGAAATGGGCAGAGGACATGAACAGACATTTCTGCAAAGAAGACATCCAGATGGCCAACAGACACATGAAAAAGTGCTCCACATCACTGGGCATCAGGGAAATACAAATCAAAACCACAATGAGATACCACCTCACACCAGTCAGAATGGCTAAAATGAACAAGCCAGGAAATGACAGATGCTGGCGAGGATGTGGAGAAAGGGGAACCCTCCTACACTGTTGGTGGGAATGCAATCTGGTGCAACCACTCTGGAAAACAGCATGGAGGTTCCTCAAGAAATTGAAAATAGAGCTACCTTATGACCCAGCAATTGCACTTCTGGGTATTTATCCTAAAGATACAAACGTAGTGATCCGAAGGGGCACGTGTACCCGAATGTTTATAGCAGCAATGTCCACAATAGCCAAGAACCTAGATGTCCATCAACAGATGAATGGATAAAGAAGAAGTGGTATATATATACAATGGAATACTATGCAGCCATCAAAAGAAATGAAATCTTACCATTTGCGATGACATGGATGGAACTAGCGCGTATTATGCTTAGCGAAATAAGTCAACTGGAGAAAGACAACTATCACATGATCTCCCTGATATGAGGAAGTGGAGATGCAGCGGGGGTGGGGGTTAAGGTGGTAGGAAAAGAAAAAATGAAACAAGATGGGATCGGGAGGGAGACAAACCAAAAGAGACTCTTAATGTCATAAAACAAACTGAGGGGGGTGGGGGGGAGAGTGGTTGGGAGAGGGTGGTGGGGTTACATTTTATGTTTAAATAAAAAAAGCTTAAATAAAAAAAAAATTAAATGGATTAAGAATCCCACTTAAGAACCCAGAAAGGGTAGCAAAATAAATTCTTTGAAAGGTAGAAAGAATAGAATATGTAAAAGAAAGAATAAACAACTAATACTTAGGAAAAGGAACGCAGTAAAACTAATATGAATAAATCTGAAAACAGATTCCTTTAAGTTACTAATAAAAGGTACATGTTTTTATAAGATCAGTTAAAAATGCAGAAGGAACACAAAAATAAACAACTTTAAAAATTAAATATCATCACAGCCATAAAGAAGTTTTGTCATTAAGTAGGAACAAAGCTCTCTTAATGAATTTAAAAATCTCCATTAAAGAATTCTATTATTAAAGATGGCTTACATAATGAACACTGTTTTAAGAAGACTTGAGAACAGATCACAGATAGACTTTGGGGCAGATAATCTCTACACTGTTTAAAAAATTGTAAAGAATATGGAAGAAGTAATTTTTTCTGTGATAGTTTGATTGCACTACTGGCCCTAATTTTTCATATGTCTCCATATTTGTGTCCTCTGTTCACACCTCCGCAAGCTCACTCTTGGCATGGCTGTCATCTGTTTATCCAATGGAACAGTAGCAAACCTAATGCCAGCAGAAGCTTTCAAAGCACATGCAGGGTTGAGCTTTCTTGGACCCCTGCCTGGAGGAACTAGATTGCTGGAGGCATGTGTGAGACACATGAAGGAAAGATGAATTATCCCAGCTGTGCATTTCTTATATCAGCCCTCTCTCAGGTGACCTGCCAGCTGACCCAAATGATGCACAAGCGTCACTGAGATAAGCCAAGCCATATCCACATAAGGAGATACAACCTGCCAATCCATACACTCATGAAAAATAATAAATTTTGTTGTTTAAGGACTAATTTAGAGATGATTTCTTATACAACCTTATTACAGTAATAGCTAACTAATAATCTTCCTATTTGTTCAATATGATCAATATAAACTAGACATCAAAATCCGACAAAAATAACAACTATATACTATTTAATTCAAATTAAATTAAATTATACAGCATATAAAAAACATGAGAAGCAGCTAAAGTTTTGGCAACTGATAAATTCATTCCTTTAAACACTGTTAGGGTTAGGGGAGTGAAAATGAAAATAATGAACTAAGTGTTCAATTCAATAGTTTAGAAAAAGCATCATAAAACCAATTTCCCTAAAGGAAGCAAACAATAATAAAAGCAGAAACCAACATATCAGAAGTTCTTAAAGTAGAATTAATAATTAAAAGAAAAATGTAGAGAAAAAAATGCACATTAATATAACCAAAATAAGAACATGAAGAAGTAAAATAGATTTTAATGAAGTTGGAGAATTGGGCTAGTGCTGTTGTTTTTAAGTACATTCTGAGTCATATTTAAGATTTCTAAGTTGATAAATGTGGTAGAGGGAAGACATTGAAATTGTAGCACTTATATTGGCAGAAAGTGGCAAGTACCTCACCCATAGAAGATGTTTAATAAATACGTGTTAAATTAATGAAAGATGATAAGCAAATGAGTTCATATTTAATGAAATATTTTAAATGTTAATGATTTTATGTTATTGTAAATTATGTTTCTATTTTATAAAGCTCTTCCTGGGTATAGTTTGAAAAATAGAGGGGTGCTTACGTAAGAGAAGAGAGACCAGTAAGTCATGATATTCTGGCTAATGTTTAATGGGGGCAGGAGTGGAATTTGAGAGGAGGAAATAAACTGGAGTTATAGGTGAAAGAATCACTAGGTACTGGTGACTTCTTGGTTGTGGGCAATTATCAAGTGTGACAAATTTGAGTTTAATGCCTTGAGTTTACTTACAGATAATGAGTCCATTTACTAAGAAGTGATATACTTGTCATTAGTGCTGTTTACCAACAACTACTGTGTTCCTGTCTTCTTCAAGTTGCATTGTAGGATCATGTTTTCTTGTATCTGATTGGTTGAGTAGAGCCATTTAGAACAATTTTGGCCAAGGAATTGTGCAATGAAGTAAAATGTATCACTTTCAGGATGAAAATTTCTTGGTTGATGCAAGGGCCGGTAGAGCTCTCTTCATTAAATTGTTAAGATTACAAACTAATTCTAGGCAGTGATTGTTCTGTCAGCCTATGGACTAAAGACAGCCACAATTCTTTTTTTTAACTCTCCTAATTAAGGGGTGGAGCTTAGTTTTCCATTCTGAATTATAGGATTGACTGCTTAACTAAGATAATGTAGCAGAAATGATGCTGTGCCAATATCAGATCTAGTCTTAAAGGGAATTGACAACTCCACATCCTCCCTCTTGGAACATTTGCTCTTGGGGCATGACCTGTAGGAACCCTGATGCTATGCTATGAGAAGCACAAGCCACCTAAACAGACTACATGTAGGTCTTCCAGCAGATAGTTTCATTGGAACTTCCAGCCAATTGTAAGCATCTGTTGCTAGCCATATGAGTGACCTGTGTTGGACAATCCAGCCAAATCAGTGCGTCAGATGACTGTACACCCAGCAGATATCATATGGAGTGGAAGATTCCCATCGAGTCCATTCAACCCACAGAACCATGAAAGGTAATAACACGATTGTTGTGTTAAGTCACTAAATGTTGGGTGGTTTGTTACACAGAAAGAAATAACTAAGACAACTTGGATTCTGGGATAAGAATGTGGATGATAGGGAACAGAGACCACTCTCCCCAGATTATTCTTACAAAGCATAAGGAAGAAATAAGCCTTTCTTGTGTTACGCCCTTGAGATTTTCAGGTGTTGTTCAGGATAAAATAATCTAGCCTAACCTGATTGATAAACACAGGATATGCCATACTGTGGAAGTAACAAGTTTTCTTGGAAATTTAAAAATAAGCTTATTTTTATACCAAGGGGACAACCAAGTAAAGATGTCCAGAGGCATATGGATCTTACACATAGGAAGTCTAGTGTCACTCTATAGGCTTTTATTAAAGATGTATATGTTGATAAACTACTCTAGGAGTGTATTTAACCTGGATTTTATAGTGATTTTAGGGTAGTTGAAGACCACATTAAATTTTTGGAATCCTTGACTTTTGAATTATAAATCATTATTGGAACTATATAAAACATTTGTGAAACCAATTTGGCAAGGTATAATCTTCATTCTCAGGGACACTCAGCCTTCTCTGATCCATATTAATCCATAATGCAAACTTTTTACTTAAAAAAAAGGTGTTTTTTTTTCCTTTTTTCCTATTATTTCATCTTATATTCAGTCCTTTCTGCAGCTTGAAGATTCTGTCATTCCCAACTTCATATCAACTAAATATTTGGTCAGCATGACACAATCTGTGTTTCAATAATTACTTTAATGTCTTAAATAGTATAAGATTCTTCAACTGATAACTGAAAATTAAATTATGAACAAATTCTGAACACTAGTTAGGGATCCACAGGACAGTATGAGTTCAACATGAACAGGTTATAAAACTGTGTTCTAAACCAAAAAACCTTGTCTAAAAGCACATGGTATCAGTTGACAGGTAAATTTTGCGACTAAACATGCCTCTTACATTGAATGTGTGTCTTCTCTTCTTTGTAATTGTGGAAAGATCATCAACCTTGCCGAGTTGCTTCCAGGAGGACCTGAGTTGATAATCTCCACAATGTTTGGCATACATATGTGTTTATTCAGGAACTAGAATAAACCAGTACTAATTCAGCAATGTCAATTTCAAGTCCTCACAATAATCCAGGGTGTAATCAAAGCAGATAGGTACATTTTCTTATACATAGGATTCATTTTCCTTCTACAGAGAAAGTTATCCTCTTTCCTGTCTGAAGAAAAGAAGCTAAATGAGGTAGAGTAGCATGGCTTTTCCTTCATCGCCTTTTAATATTTCACCTTCAGCCCTAAGCAGCAGACCTTCTTCTTATTATCCTTCTTGATTTAAACATGATTTTTAGGATTCCTTTTTATTTCCTTTGGAATTTTTCTCAATTCCATTTTTGCTTTAAAATAACTGGCAATTTTCTTAGGTGTATGAATTATTATTCTGTCATCATTCTTGCTTATATCACTACTTCCATCATTTTACATGTTCTCACATTCATCGGCAAGCTCCCCAGGCAGCTGCACCAATCCCTTTAGGTATCCCAACATTTTTTTTCTTCATCAAAACCATCTGGGATTGTATGGTCCAAAGACTATTTGTGATAGTCTCTCTTTCCTTTTGTGGCACCTCCGTTTTATTAATATATAGACTTAAAGCCATTCTTTCTCTAAGCCTTCTGAAATATGGATTTTTAACATCTAGCAGGTTCCAACTCTGTGTACTGCTTTTTTTTTTTCTTTCTGGATTGAACAATTACTTTTTTTCCAGGATTCCTGGTATTTTTTTCTTCCTTAATAAGCTCTTCTCTGTTGGTAGGAATTAGGTCTAGTGACAGGTCCCCCTATTAAGTATAGAATTGACCCAAATATCTGGTTTCCACAGAATGTTCTCATGGATGAATAATGGAAGTCCCCAATAAGTATCGTTTTACTTCAAACAAGTTTGATAACAAAACTATATTGACTTTTGTTTTCTGGCTCATCTGGCTCCCTGAAGTATATATCCAATCATGGCAACATTTCTGCTCTACTCTCCTTTGAACCTCACCCAGACCACCATCATGTTTTTATGATTTTCACAGGAAGCTCTTCACAATTCTGCCCTTCTTGTGTGCTTCTGTGGACCACACTATATCCTTGCTACTTAAGTTCTGACAAATTGATGGGGTAGAGAGTCAGGTAAGCAAGATTGAAATTAGGATAGCTAGTGAAGCTTTAATTCAAACATCTTCATTGTACATCATCTAGACTAACATTATTTTATTTTATTTTTAAAGATTAATTTATTTATTTGAGGCAGTGGGGGCAGAGGGCAAGGGAGAGAGTCTTAAGTAGAGTCCATGCTGAGCATGGAGTGCAATGCAGGGCTTGATCTCATAACACTGAGATCACTACCTGAGCTGATTCCTAAGAGTCAGGTGCTTAACTGATCGCACCACCCAGGAGTCCCATGGACTAATATTTTAAATTAATATTTAATAATTAAGTAATCAATCAATTAAATTAATTAATTTAATTTAAATTAATTTAATTTAAATTAATATTAATATTTAAAATACTAATATTTTAAATAACAGTAACAACAGGAATGATCTTGTTATATAGAAATACATTTGGTTTTGCTCCATTTTCTACATCTCTATATGGGAGAACCATTTGGCTGCCCATGAACAAATTATTTCTAGAATGAAATTGAATACATCAGGTCATAAAGCTGTTTGTCATTTATTAGTAAGACAACACAACAGACAGTAGAGTGTAGGGCTCTGGAGCCAGATTGTCTGATGTATATCCTAGATGCACCACTAACTAGTAGAATAACTCTGGTAGATTATTTAACTTCTCTCTGAGTTAGCTTGCTTATTCATCCAATGATGATAATTATAGACTCACATTTGTAAGATTAAATAAGTTAATATACATAAAGTGCTAGAGCATGCCTCCATATGATGAAGGCTATCATTTCTATCTGACAAGTATGCCTGGCTTAGAATAGCAGCATGCAGTGATAGAATGAATGCAAGCTTCAGAGCTGGGTATGAAGTCCTCCTTGATCTTGCTATTTATTAACTACATGGCCTTAGGTAATGATTTCATTTTCTAGCTTGTTGTCTTTCCTATAAAATGAGGATGAAAGTATATCACAAGATTGATGTGAGCATCGATGTGGGTGTGGCAGAGAAGATGTAGGGCACAGGATAGACACTCTTCCTTTGGGAGTGGTTAATGTTTTTAAGACTCTCTCTGTCCTCAAGGGGATTTATATCATGTTTGGGAGGCAGGCTGTGGTTGTGATTAAGTTTTGCTCTGAAGTTAGATAGATTTTAGCTTCTTTTTTTTAATGTTCTTTTTTCTACAGTGTTGTTTTTCTTTTTTAAAAGATTTCATTTATTTGAGAGCACAAGCAGGGAATGCTGCAGAGGGAGAGGGAGAAACAGTCTCCCCACTGAGCAGGGAATCTCACATGGGTCTTGAGCCCAGGACCCTGGAATCATGACCCGAGCTGAAGGCAGACACTTAACCAAGTGAGCTACCCAAGCACCTCATAGATCAGGTTTCAACTCTTCACCAGCTATGAACATTTGGGAAAGATACAGAAACTCATTTTTTTCTCATTCTTATTCCTTTACCTATAAAATGGATATTCACTTGACATTGTGAGAATTAAGTGAAATAATCTAAACAGAAACTTTAGCATGATGCCTGGAGCATCTTGTCGTTCTCCCTATTAGCATGGACTTGTCTCCATTGTCATGAAACCAATTTCTGACTAAAACTTGTAAATTTGCCTACAAGGATAAAATACACTAAATAATGGACATCAGATTTCCGGTTGGTTTGATAATTACGCTTCCAAGTATAAATGAATAATTCAGAATTTTATTGTATATATCAGTTTATGTGAATGTCAATAGTCACCAACAGTCTAAAAGGCTAATCCACTTTGTTTTATGAGAAGTTTCAATCATAGAACCTGCAAAGATGTGGATCAGATGCTGGTTTTTTTTTGTTTTTTTTTTTTAAGATTTTGTTTATTTATTTGCTAGAAAGAGAGAGAGAGAGACAGCACCATGGGGGGCTGGGTCACAGGGAGAGGGAGAAGCAGACTTCCCACTGAGCACAGAACCCAATGTGGGGCTAAATCCCAGGACCCTGAGAGCATGACCTGAGCTGAAGGCAGACACTTAACTGTATGATCCACCCAGGCACCCCCAGATGCTGAGGTTTTGCGACAAAAGTGTGTGCTGTCATTCTGTGAGTCCCTATTTGGTAGAGCTGGATATCCCAACAAACTCTATCACAACCAAATGACTATATCAGTGATGAGTGAAATACTTCTATGTATGAACATAACCGTGTTTCCAAAAGTTTTAATAGGTGATGAATATTAATAGATTATTATGGTTACAATTATTTCAATAAGGATTAGGATTTGATTTCTGGTTCTGTCAACTATTAAGTATAAGACTTAATACTGAACTCACTCGTCTTCAAAAAAGGTGCATTTGCCCCTACATTTCAGAACTATTATGAAAATTAAAATATAAAGTATGTGAATGCAACTAGACTATACATGTTACCTAGTGGATACTCAAATGATATTTATTTCCAGTCCATTTCTTCATCCCTCTCTGCCTTATACTACTTACCACTCAAACTCTTTGCTGATTACTCTACAAAACAACTTATGAAGCTTTTATTTTTTTTAAAGATTTTATTTATTTATTTGACAGAGATCACAAGTAGGCAGAGAGGCAGGCAGAGAGAGAGGAGGAAGCAGGCTCCCCGATGAGCAGAAAGCCTGATGCGGGGCTCAATCCCAGGACCCTGGGATCATGACCTGAGCCAAAGGCAGAGGCTTAACCCACTGAGCCACCCAGGCGCCCCAATTATGAAGCTTTTAATTCAAATCTGTTTCTTACCCCCAACTATAGTTGACTGACTTTTCACTCTTGCAAGCTATCAATATTTTATATTCTCTTTCTCATCTTCCCTCACAGTCCTTGACAATATCTTACAAAGGACATTGTAAGAAAGTCATTGGAAGAAATACCATGTGTATTGGTAGCTTCTGGGAACTGAAAGTTCTTTGGGACTGCTGAAGCTTGGATTCTATTGAGGCGATTAGGAAGAGGGGTGGTCGGACATGTTGAAGGGAACAGTTAAGGAAGGCCACAGACACAATGCTAGGAAGTCCGTCCTTTATCTTGGAGGTTGTGGGTAGTCTCTTGGGTGTTTTTACAGGACTATAACAGACTTTTCTTAGAAAACTTAAATTTCTGCTGATGTCTCAGTTTGCTATATATGCCAGTCTTTAGCAATTTCCTAAAATCACCTTGATTTTCCTATAAGAGGAATTGATCTCCTGGCTCTGCATGAGATGTAAATGTTTTGAGCACTATGTGTGTGTAATGTGCCACCAATACCTGGTCTTTCGCAAGAAAACACACATCAGATTAGAAAGATGCCCCCTTCAACTCATCTTTATACATTTTTTCATTAAAGAATCACAAATCATTTTAATACTCCCTCTCTTGTTCATATTATTTTCTTACATTTATTTATTCCATTATAGTCGAGGTACAGCATTAGTTGATTTAGCTGTGTTTAAGCCATAGGGAAGACCTTTTTGTACTTGTTGCATTAAGATTTTTAGTTTATTTGTTTTATGTTTTCAAGCAAACCACTGCATATGAAATAACTCTGGTTTGCAACACGGCAAGCTGGATGCTCATTGTAATCTGTAATTTCACATTCAGTGGCCCTTGGCAAACTAAACACTATCCTTGAGTTTCATTTCTCTTCTGTGTAAATGGAGTACAACTAGGATATCATTTACGACTCCTCAATCTTTAACATTCTATTTTTCTGGTATGTGCAAAACTGTTCAATTCTATGGGGATAGAAGGAGGTAAGTTTTATATATATTTTTTGCAGCATGCTTTCTTTATTTGAGAATATGATCCATATAATTTTCATCAATGGAGAGGAAAAATAGAGAAAATAATTAAGGAATATGGCAAAATGAGCACTCAATTATTTTACCCAAGCATTAGCACTTATGAAAAAGAAAAAAAAATGCAGTTTCCTGTTCCCTCAAGATTATTCAATTGAAAACAGGCTTGGAGAGCCCATTTTATAGAAAGCTACAAGTAATGGAGTAGACAGAAAACTGTAACAATTCATTAGACTTTCAAGGGCACTGTGTTGGAGACAGGGTATATTTCATTTTCATGTGAAAATGATTACATATAATTCGTGACATCCTCCTATAATTTTCACATGGTAATGAACTGCATGTGTGAAAATGTACCTATATATATAAGAAACATTACTATTCTCATTGAGCTCTGACAGTTATTTCTTTTCTGTCATACTGACTTCATCTGTCAAGTCAAAGTGTGAGTGAAATTTGCTTTTAGAGAGAGTTTCAGCTGCAATAAAGAAGAGTATCCACACTAATAATATATACATACACACACATATACATACACCCATACATAAGCATTCACTCAGAGGGTGGGACCCTACCTGAGTCTGACAGTTAATCATTATTGTTCACTCTGTGTAGCTTTCCAGGTAGAATTTGTCCTTTATAAATTGAGTGTGTATGTATGGGTGTATGTACTGTATGCCTAAGCATAGTATATAAGAAATAAAAGATTAAATTTATTGTTTTAACAAGCCAACCACCTTTCTATGTTTTCTTGGATTTTTTCCCCCTTGATGGAGCTGGTCTTACCATACTGGTGAATACCCAAAAAATTCTGAGCAGAGGATAGGTGGAATGACCACTGTTTGGTGCCACTGTGGAACTGTCCATGAGAACCAATGTCCCAGAAACTGTAGAGCTGCTGCCAATACAGTCAGGAGTTTTAGCTTTAGCAGAATAATTTGAGAAGGCCATTCCAGGAGATGGTGTTTATCCACTTTCCAAAGCATAGGTAGAGGCCATGAGTCTAGTGGGATTAGTTATGACTTAAACACTTTGTTTTAGCCATTTTCATTAACTGTAATGACCCTAACTATAAATTATTCACTTTATTTGCACTTCATTGCACTTCTAATATGTAGTCATGACCTACAAATTTGAATTCAAATTTAAGAAGCTCATTTTACAAATAGATACATGTTTCACTTTTGGTTCTGGTTCAAACACGTGTTGCTATCTATTTTGTTCAACATTTAGGGTACAGAATAGATTTAACCAGACAGCATTCTTAATTAGCTATGGGTACATGATAATTATTTTCTTGTCAGCATATTTTAACACTGCATGATATCAAATAATGTTTAGAATAATCCTACCTGAAAAAGACAAACAATATAGCAGATACATGAGGAGAAAATTTCATGCATCAGTACAAACCAAAATGTTAGCTCTTGAGGATGCTTTCTTAGCAAGTCTTTCTGCTTTCATAGAAATTTTAATCAAACTAAGCACGCAATTTTCTGGTTTATGGATTTAAACAGTTCTCAACTCTACAAAGACTCCAATTATCATGGCATGTTAAATCTTCAAAAACTCTGCTCTCCAAGATTGTGGTTGACCTACGTTTTAGACACAAAAACTACGAAATGCCTTCAAATCATAAATTTTTCATACTGTCCAAAGTAGAAACCAACTTTAATTTTTAAATAGAGAAGCAGTATACAGTGGTGATTAAGTGGCAGGCTCTGGTGCCAGACTGCCTGACAATCCAGCCCTTTTACTGACTTAGTGACCTTGAGCAAGTCACAAAATCTATCAGAACTGTATGCTCATATGCAAAATGAGAATAATACAAGGTTGTTAATTAGTAACAAATCAATACATATAAGGAAAGTGCTTATACAAATACCTGGCATACAAGGAGATCAATAGAAATACTTGTTACTATAATAATCTTAGTATAGTGTTCAAGGTAAATGCCAAGCACTATGATGAAAACTGGCTATGAAAGGAATAACTTGCTTCATAAACACCACAAATGGGGGGTACAATGCCTTGCTTTTTCTGAAAATCTAACAAAATATAAAGTGTTGACCTATCATTTGTTACTACAGTTTTTTTGGTGTGCAATAACTATATTTTATCCCCACAAATAGTAACATGGGCCTTTTATAACTGTAATAAAATCATGTTTCAATGTCCTTATGAAATAAATGTGTAGGGAAAAAAACTATCAAAATATTAACCCTGATGGCTTACTGTAGACTACCAGGAAAAATGAGTAAAAATGTTTTAAATATTTAAGTACTACAAAGTGATTATTAAAAAAAACACAAAACAACAACAAAAACCTTGGGGCATATTCTAAGAGGATATTAAAAAATCTAGCTTCACACCGAGGTGTGGAAGTCAGATTTTACTCCTGAGGCCATAAGCCAAGGTGGATGGAGGTGAGGTGAAACCTGGCAGAAAGCTGGCATGAAAAGCACACAGAGACTATGAAGGCGTTCAAGGTCAAACTCCACAGATAGCTCAGAATTGGCTGTGGTGGTGGGGGGAAAGATTTCACCAATAATTAAGAAGAGGAACCCCTGGGGCACCTGGGTGGCTCAGTGGGTTAAGCCTCTGCCTTTGGCTCAGGTCATGATCTCAGCATCCTGGGATCGAGCCCCGAATCGGGCTCTCTGCTCAGCGGGGAGCCTGCTTCCTCCTCTCTCTCTCTCTGCCTGCCTCTCCTCCTACTTGTGATCTCTGTCTGTCAAATAAATAAATAAAATTTAAAAAAAAAAAAAGAAAAGATACCCCTGACAGGTGCCAGTTAGGCAAATGAGCAGGTGAACACACCACCAAGGTCAACTCCATAAGCTCACCATGGAGGAGTTCTTTATCAAAACCTAGTGACTCCTACTTGTGAATTTTTAAACAGAACGAAGAGGTTTGACAGGTTTATAATATTCTCACATTTATCTAAGGCTTATCCAGTCTATTCACATCTCTCTGACATTGACATTATGCTAAAAATCTGTTGAGATGAGATTCACTTAGGAAAGTTTAATTACAGTAGCCCTCCTCCCCCCTTGTCAGTGGCTTCACTTTCTACAGTTCCACAGGTTGGAAGGGGGAATAACATTCTGTGCAGAGGCTTTGAGATGAGAGAGCTTCATGTGTTTATCATAATATTGTATGTCAAAAACCTACTAAACATTTTTTTTTACCATTTAGATGAAGAATTAGAATAGATCAATGACATGAGACAGATAAAGATACATCAGTAGACAAATCTACATAGAAAGTTTTCTTATTATATTATTAGCCATTTAACTTTTAGAGACTGTTTTCAACCCGAAGGACTCTGAAAGATGATTGCATCTTAAATCTTTCCCAATATGCTTTTCATCATATATCTTCCTTGAACATCTCAGAAAATGAATGTCTTATAAAACATATGATTGAATGTGGATGAGAAGTTGAGCAAAGAAAGTCTATCTTTCATTCAGAGGAACTCCAAATTCCTTAAAAAACAAATAACAATTAATAAGACATTACATTCTATCTTTTCTTTTCACATAAAATAAATGAAATAAACATCTAAATTTCAAATGGTCAAACATGAATGAAAACCAGAGGCTAACACTTTCTTTTTTTAAAAAAGACGTGTTGTTGCTATGAATTAAAAACTGAGTCCCTCTCGAAGTCCCTCTCAAGTTCCTTTTGAGTCCCTTTCCCCTAGGAAAGATTTCAGTAATTTTTAACTAAATTCATGAAAATTATAACCTCTTGATAACTGCCATTTGCTTCCAACATTCCACCACAGTGAATCAAGATGTATTTAAGGACCTACTTTTAAATTTTGTTGACATCAATATCAGGTCGATGCCTGAAATAAAAGCATCTTCAAAATACTGTAGAAAGCATTTGAATGGCACAGGTTTTACAGAATATCCACAGTGAAATGTTTGGGGTGAGAAGGTAAGAAGGACTCAAAAAACCCATACCTACAGACCTCCTGCTTTAAAGGAGTCTCTTTCCATATAGAGGACAGGAGACTTCAACAACAACAGATACAACAACAGATACCTCAAGATGAAGATCACATCAGTAAAATTTAATCTCAGATGTTTAGCAACCACAAAAGTGTGTGGCCAAGGCTTATAAGATGCTATTTGGCAAATCCATCACTTGATATGTCAAGGTGTGGTCCCCAAATTTTTGGATTTTATTAACTAGTGCACATCTTATCTCTCTCTTTCAATTAATTTGTTTTTCTTTTTACTTTTGACCCCTTTGAAAAGATATGAAGAGGATCTACTGATTCTTTTTTTTTTCTTTTAAAGATTTTATTTATTTATTTGATAGAGATCTCAAGTAGGGGGAGAGGCAGGCAGAGAGAGAGAAAAAAGGGAGGAAGCAGCCTCCCCGCCAAGCAGAGAGCCAGATGCGGGCTCAATCCCAGGACCCTGGGATCATGACCTGAGCTGAAGGCAGAGGCTTTAGCCCACTGAGCCACCCAGGTGTCCCAGATCTACTGATTCTTAATACTAATTTTTATGATGATTATAAGGGAACTTCTAATATTAATTAATAGGGGAACACATACACACACACTCACACACATACATTTGGGAGGGCAATAGTTGCAAAACTAGATAGGCAAGAATTCACTTTGTAGGTGCTCTTTATTGTCCTTAATATTTTTCTCTCATATTCATTTTACAACTCCCTTATACAGAAATATGGTATTAAAATACCACAGAAGATCTGATGTCTCTTGCACTTAAGATTCATGAATATTTTACTTGATACTCTGCCCTCAGGGGTTTTGTATCACTAGAGCATTGTACTCTTTTCTTGATACATAAATTATTCTAAAAATTCTTCCAATTCCAAGCCAGGTCATCCTGGAAAATCTGAATACAGTTAGGCTTGATTTGATGCAGTTTAATTATAAAAATAAACAAGTTAAGAAAGGAAAACAATTTTGTAACTTGTTTTTCTTTATTTCTTTACACCATAGTTGATTTTACTGTTTAACCAGTTACCACTATTCTAAAGTAAAATTCATTCCAATAGCACATTTTACATAAAACCATTTATTTTAGTGTCCATTTCTCTTTCAGCAAATATTTATCATGCACTTTTTGTAGTCCAGACATGACACTAAGCACAAGGGAACTGGTGATCAACGTGAGACACACCACACAAATAAATCATTACTAATTGTGAAGAGGGTGATCAAGGAGACAATGGAGGGGGAGAAGAAATGATAAGAAGGAGAGGTCTTTTATGAGAAAATGGCTTTCAGGCTGAGTCCTGGAGGAGAAAGCCCTGGGAAATGAGGGATAGAAAACAGTCTTGGCAGAAAGAACAGCAGAACCAGGAAAGAATTTGGCATACCTGAGGGGAAAAAAAATATGACCACTATGTTTTCAGCAAACTTAACTAAGTGCAGGATGACTGAGGTAACAATAGAAAATTAGGCAGGGTCTAAATCATGGACCTAACAGGCTTTGGTAAAAACTTGGACTTTATTCTGAGTATCAGTGAAAATTTTTCAGCAGCGGAGTGATATGATTTGATTTGCAGTTCAAGTTCTCTCCGGGTGCTGTGGAGGCAGGAAGTCGTCAGTGGCCTAACAGGGACCTAACAGCAGTGTAGCAAGAGAGTTAGATTCTGATAAAATCATTTATTCTATTCAGTGGCAGGAATAATAAAATTTTGTAAAAATACATTTCTATTTCAACCACAGAATCACAGAGCTTGAAGGGAACATACAGTTCACTCAGTCTAACCTCTCACTTCATGGTGGAAGAGGTTGAGATTCTGAAAGGTGAAACACTGTACCCATCATCCCACAGCTACTAAGCAAATCTAAGACTAGTCCCCAGTATTAAGGCTATCCGTCTAGGTCTGGTGCACTTTACACCACATCATGTTAAGTTTCAGGAGGAAATCTCCAGTGAGAAAACCTACACACAGCAACCATTACTAGAGGAACCAATAGGCTATTGATGACAGTTGTTTAAGTAGCAAACAATTCTGAGAATGAGCAGACTCGAAGAGAATACTTTTAAATGTGTTGCTATGTGCAATATCCACTGAATTTTGTGGACCCTTTTAATCTTCTTTATTATCAGAATTAAATTATGTAAATTTTGCCTTTCTGGATACTGCCTTTCATCTTCTAAATGAACTGAATTGAAGAGTACTTTTTTAAAACTGGCTTATAGATTTCTGGTGCAAGATTTTAAACTGCTATTTATCTCCTTTTCCTGCTGAGACTCTATTAACAGTATTGCTAACACATAAAAAAAAATAAATTGTACAGACCCACAATCTGCTCTGAAAATCCAAGGGAGAGGTTTGGATCTTCTTGGAAAAGGTGGGCACAAAGAAAGGAATCAGAGATGGGACTAACAACTAGAATATTGAATGAAAATCAATATAGGCACAGTTAATCTTTCCACCTCTTTCCCCATGTTGCTGCCAGGTATTTACCCATCGGTTTTTCTCCAAAGAGAAATCCCTCTGAGAGCTCCAGGTATGAGTTACTTCTCTTAAACTCTCCACCATCAAGACTAGGTGACGTCAATTTGATTATGGTTCTCTTACCTTCCCACCAGGCAATAAGCCCCACAGACATACTAGAGAACAGTATGTAATACAGCACTCTTAAATACTTAAATACTCCTAGTATTATCAGATACTTGAGGAAAACAACTGAAAATTAAAAAAAAGACACTCTTAAAAAAAAAAACTAAAAAATAATTCTGACACCAGAATGTACTTAAACAACCAATCGAATCACTGTATTGTATACCTGAAACTAATATAACATAGCATGTTAACTATCCTGGAATTTAAGTAAAATAAAATTTAAAATAAACAAAGAACCAATCACAAAGACAACAAAAACCCTGTAATTAGTGATGCAGAGAAATTGAAGAATACGTGGTTTCCTAATAAAAAAGTTAAAATTAATATCTGAAAGTTTTTATAAAATGAAACAATAGGAATTTAAAATGAATTATATGTATTATATATTACATATGCTAAATATACTGGGAGGACTAAAAAGAACAGTCAGAAAATAAAACAAACAAGCAAACAAAGAGATAGAAAAGAGTCAGAGTGGGCCAATCTAGGAGTTCCAATAGTTTTCTAATAGGAAGTTAAAGAGAGAGAGAGAGAAAGGAGGGAAGGAAGGAAGAAAAGGGAGAAAATAATGGGTTGAAATTACCAACTCTGTCAGAGAATTTCCTAAATTTGAAGTATTTCTGTGTGATAGAAACTTCCAATTACAAAACACAAGGCACGAGAAATTAAAGCAAAACATTTTTTTTTTGAAAGGGAAAACTACAATTAGACAAATTATTAAAACAACAGAAATTTATCTGCTCATAGTCCTGGACGCTAGAAATCCAAAATCAAGGTTTTGGCCTGTCTGTGCTCCCTCTGAAACCTGTAAGAGTATCCCTTTTTTGCCTCTTCCTGGATTCTGGTGGTTGGCTGGCAATATCTCTCAAACTCTGACTGGCAGCTCCAGTCTCCACCTTTGTCATCATGTGGCATTCTCCCTGTGCCTCTGTCTTCACCTGACTGACTTCTTAGAAGGACACCAGTCATATTGGATTAGTGACCCACCCTGGCCAGTAGGACCTTCTCTTCATGTAACTAATTACATCTGCAATGATCTTATTTCTAAATAAAGTCACATTCTGATGTACTTGGGAGGTTAGGACTTCCAAATAGCATTTTTAGGAGGGGCACAATTCAACTTATCACAGTCACTGACACAGAAATAAGAAATGGGCACTAGAGTTCTTGTCAGCAACAATAAATGCTAATGACATGAAGTAATGCCTTCAGAGTAAGTGGGAAATATAATTATTACCTTAGAAGTCTATGCCTACTTCAACTATCAATCAAGTATGAGTAAAGACATTCTATAGGAATTGAAAAGTTTTTCTTCACTACATCCTTTCTAAGGAAGTAACATGAAGATCTTCTCTGACAAAGCAAACAAACAAACAAACAAACCCCAGTAAGTCTGGGATAAAGAAACAATGTCTCAAACCTAGGAGAGTGCTATCCCCTCTCCACAACAAAAATGGGATTGGTCTACAATAATGATCCTGAGTAGAGAGCTTCAGAAGAAAATTATAAAAGAAACAAGGGAAATCAACAAAATCAATACATGATTTTGGAATACACTAGTGTCCGTAGATAGAAGTGAAAAGAGGGATATTCACTCAAATATAGCTCTAAAAACACTGCCATTGGTTGTGCAGAGGCCAGGCAATGCAATCTGATAAGAAGGACATTTAATCACAGAGCACTACCTACCTTAAGCCACATTTGTATAATCATCATTATACAGACATATTTTATGTTCTGTGTTTAGAATCAACCCATGGACGTGGGGCACCTGGGTGACTCACTCGGTTAAACGTCTGCCTTTGGCTCAGGTCAAGATCCCAGCATCCTGGGATTAAGCCCCATATCAGGCTTCCTGCCCAGTGGGGAGCCTGCTTCTCCCTCTCCCTCTGCTTGCAGCTCCCCTTGCTTATTCTCTCTCTCTCTCTGCCAAGTAAAAAAAACAAAAATTTTTTTTTTAAAGATTTTATTTATTTATTAGAGAGCGAGCGAGCACAGGCAGACAGAGAGGCAGGCAGAGGCAGAGGGAGAAGCAGGCTCCCTGCTGAGCAAGGAGCCCGATGTGGGACTCGATCCCAGGACGCTGGGATCATGACCTGAGCCGAAGGCAGCCGCTTAACCAACTGAGCCACCCAGGCGTCCCAAACAAAATATTTTTTAAAAAAAGAAACAACCCAAGGCAAATCATAAACTAATTAACTATGATTACAGAAGAATGCAAATATCAACTGTGAAAATACAAAGTAAAAAAAAAAAAAAGTAAAGGTTGGGTCATGGGACTTGGAAGGCAGAGTGAAGGCCAAGTTTGGAATTTTCTCCATTCACATGAACTGAAACCAAAGTCTCTTGAAAAATGGGGCATGAATAAAATCTGGACTTAAAAATAGGCTGCTTAAAGGTGCAGAGATGACCAAAAGAACCCTGTGGTTCTTTCAATATGACAAGTACAATCCTACCTCCTGCTTTCCCATTTGCTGTTATCTCTATCTGGAAATGTCTTACTCCAGATATCCACAGGGCTTTTTCTCTCCCATAGCACATTCAGGTTTCTGTCCAAATGTTTGCTTCTCAGAGACCTTTGACCTTTTCATCTCTGTCGCTTAACAATGCTTTGTTCTTTCTCATAGTGTTTATAAACACCGAATATTAGAGCGTATGTTTATTTATTTATAGTCTCCCTCTCCTAGTGAAGCTTTGTGAGGTCCGTACTTTGTCATTGTTTGGTTTCTCACAGATTATTGTCTGGCATATAATAAGTGAGGAAAATGTATGTATTTGTTGAATAAATGAAGGAACAACCTGTGGAGGAAGTGGGAATATTGATATCATTGAACTGGAAGAAAATGGGAATGGGATATATCGGTTATCTATTACTAAGAAACAAATTACCCCCAAATTTAATGGCTTGTAACAACAAGAAGCAATTATCATCTGACAATTCTTGTGAGTCAGAAATTCAGGAGCAGTTCATCTTGGTAGTTCTGATTCTGGTGTCTCTTAGGCTGGGGCTAGAGTCATTGAAATGTATGCCAGCTACTGGAGGATCTGCTTGCAAAACAGGTTATTTACATGGCTGGAACTTCTTGCTGCCTTGTTGGCAGAAATTTTCGGTTCTTTACCTTTACCATCAGGATCTCTCTCCCTCTAGGGCTGCTAGAGTATTGTCACAACATAGAGGGTAGCTTTCCCCATTAAAAGTGATGCAAGAATGTAAGTCAGAAGCTACAGTGGCTTTTTTTTACTTAATTTTGAAAGTCACACGTCATCATTTTCTCAAAATCCTATTACACAGATCAGCCCTATTCACTGAGGAAAGAGCTCACAGAGAGAGCTGAACAGCAGGCAGAAAGTCTCTTTTGGGACCATACTGAAAGCTGGCTACCAAAGGCAGAGAGAAAATAACATAAACGAGCTAAATCCTCAGCTATTATCACGGGAATCAGTAGATAATGGCTAAATTAATCAATCAGAAAGTAGTGAATATTACATTGGTTAGAGATAAAGAAGTTAACAGGTGGTGGGATTAATTCAGGTTACACAAATTTGCAAGAAGTCAATAGTTAAATTTTCTGGGATTTCGAGGATGGTTGTGAAACACAGGCATTATTAAAAACAAAAATATTAAAGCTATATATATATAGAAAATCATTATACACAAAGGTATTAATACGCAAAACTTGTCATTTCCAAATTATTTTATTGCATTGTATTTTATTTCATCTATGCTCTTATTTACATATCGTTTCTAGAGGAAGGATACTATACAACAATGTGTTACTGCACATACCCTCACAACTCTGTTCAGTAACATCATGTTGGTATCTTGAAATCTGCCCTGACAAGAATATTTTCAACACAGAAATCAGCTAGTGCTATATATCAATGCTTGTCCTATTGTTATATTGATTTGCTAGACTTAAGAAAATAAAGGAAATAATATTAATGAAGTAGATTAATTTTAAAATTTGTCATTAGTATAGCCATTAAATTGCAAATAACACAAATAACAGAGAAAGTATTCTTCTAATGTTCAGAAAATGGTATCCATTTTAGCAAAAAAAAATCACTTACATTATAATTGAACAGTAAAATTCAAACATCCATCTCATTGTTTCACTTTAAAAAAAATTTATTTGTATTTACTGGAGAGAGAGAGAGCACACAAGTGGGGAGGGGGGCACGGAGGAGGTGCACAGAGGGCAAGCAGATTCCCTGGTGAGCAGGAAACCCAACATTGGGAGCAGGTTTGATTCCAGGACCCTGAGATCATGACCTGAGCTGAAGGCAGACACTTAAACGACTGAGTCACCCAGGAGTCCCACTTTTATTTTTTTAAAGGATTTTATTTATTTATTTAGAGAGAGAGCAGGAGCATGCGTGAGAGTGGGGTGGGGGGGCAGAGGGAGAGGGCAAACCTTGACTCCACGCTGAGAACAGAGCCTAGTAGGGGGCTCCATCTCAGAACCCTGAGATCATGACCTGAGCCCAAATCCAGAGCCTGTTGCTCAACTGACTGAGCCATCCAGGCACCCTTCCTTGTTTCACTTTCACTTCACTCATTTGTGTAAATGTAAATATCAACAAAGACTCCTATTAGAACTAAACCTGGAGGACTAGCTATTAAATATTTACATCATTGAAGATAACCAACCAAAAAACTAAAAACTAAATAGCTGAAAGTATTTATTTCTGAGGAGTGGGAATGGTAGAGGCATGGGTATTGCTTTTTATGGCAAGCCATTTGCAACACTGCTCTATGTGCCTTTTTTGAAAACATTCTCTAAAAGAGTTTACAAGTAATTTACAAAATCAACTTGAAGCAAACTTAAATTTTCTCATGAAATAATTTGATTTTTTTAGTGATAGTTTGGAAAGATTACCACAAGTAGAGTATTACCCATAAGTAGAGGTAAAAACTATCTTATTGTTCTAGACTATATTTTCAAGGATGTTTCTCTGGGGGATAGACTTGAGGATAGTGTGTTTCACTTCAGAGCAAAGGGCAAGTTTGCTTATAGTATAATCAAGATGTCTCCCTACAGGACAGAGAGGAGCCATGATTACTACTAGGGATTCTTCAGCTATAATGTAAATCTGCTGTTGCATGTTTAGTATTCACCTGGACCCCTTAGTGTTACCTCCACAGAATCTGGTAGGTGTGGGAGGGTGGCAGGGTTACTGATGCATACATAAATCTTGTGCTTCTTGCTTTATTGCAAGCAATACATTCTTTTGTCTCTGATCCAGGAATTTCATGTCTCTTGCCAATATTCACAGAATTGTGGAAAGTTAACTTTTTAGCTTTCAAGTAGGGTGAAACTCAACGCTTCACAGTCGTTAACAATAAGCCTCCAAAATGTATCAAACGTTTAAGAATAAAATATTTAGTTCCTTTCCTTAGCATTTGGGTAGAGAGAGATTTACCAAGAAATTTAATGAAGCATAAGGTTCAGGGCCCCTCATTTGTGTTGGCTCCTTCAAAGATCTCCATATCTAATTTGGATTAATAATATTTAATCTTTTTTTCATAAAGGGAGCCCCCAAATTTATTAAGCATCAAGTTCCACGAAACTTTGATCCATTTATGATTTCCTGGTTTATGAACCTTGTGGGTGTAAAAAATTGTGGTTGAAGTAATTATTGTCTATACTTTTCTATTGAAAATACAATAGAATATAGGTCATGGGAGCTGTAGCTAAACATGGTGATTAAGTCAACTGCTTTACCAGAGCTTTGTAGTTTTTTACTGAGCTAATAACACATAGTTACACATCAATGGGTTCAACTATGGGATAATTACAACAGTTGTGCAAAACGCCAAAGTGGATAAGGTGAATAAGTTGTTTACAAAGTATGAAGAAAATAATAATCATAAGGACAGTCAGAGTTATACCAGAATTAGCATTTTTATAAGTTATTATGTGGGAATTAACCTTTCTCAATATTGATACTTTTAATATTTCAATAAAAATCTTAAATATACTAGGGAATAAATATTCCGGTAAGGTCTACATGAGATTTCACAGGATTTAATTTTTTAAAATTTCTATTAGAAAAAAACATTGATTTATAAGTATTTGTACATATCTATATTTCTCAAACAAAACAAAACAACAAAAAAATTCTGGTCTTTGCTACACAATGTCTTGTAATAAATGGCATTTAATAGAGTGATTTGGACACACAAAAATGAACCAATAAAATCTCTAAAGCCTTAATGTTACTAATATCCTATATATTATAATTTGTCCAGAATCCAGGAACATCATTGCCTTCTATACCATTTCAATATAAGATACAAGTATATATTATATCATAATATAATGAGATATTTAAATTTTTACCCTGCTTTCTTGAAACACAGCTGAGTATTTTTCTTTCATATCATTGTTTAAATAAATAGGTATCTTTATTTTAAATAAAACAGTGTTTCACAATAAGCCATTAGAAGTTTGGCTCTTATGAACTGACATTTCTCACTAGTAGCTACTTATTAGACACTAGCTAATTGTTGAACTTCACCTGCTGTCCAATTATATAAAAAGAATCAAATAAGTTTTTGAGAAGAGATACAGTTTCAGTGATCTTTATGTCCCTACTCATCTTTGGTTTTGTCATGTGTAAAATGGAAATAATATCCATTACTGAACAAAGCACTTTATCTTGTAAAATGCTTTGAAAATTAGGAGTTGGTTAATATTAAAACATAATTACCTTTTACAAGAACTTGATGTAATGGGGAAAATGCCTTATTTATCGAAAAATTTAAGAGAAGCTATAAAATTGATACTAAAGAAAAAAATAAACAGGTGACATAAAATAGTCATGCTTTCCATATGTATTTTAATATTTGTATAGAGAAAAAGTTTATTCTGTGTTTGACTTATTTTGTATGCTCCTAAAAATGATCAATGATTTTCCTTTTGGTGAGTCTTCAGAGGCAATAGAAGTGTGGAAATAGGCCCCCCAAAATCTATAGATAAGTTACTATAGAGTGGAAACAGAAAGAATTCTAGGCAGTCCTTTTAGGGCAGAAACATCAACTTGACATGTGTACTTTACAGGATGTATTTTATGTGCTATTGAATAACCTCTAACCACATTAGCAGAGCTTTAAAGGATTTTTTCAATAGAAAGAAGCAATTTTATGTTACAATTTTAGTTTACATTACTAAAACTTTCAGAGCATCTCAGTATTATGTTTTAAACCACAATTATTCTAATTTTTATAAGATTCTATGAAGTAGGGAATAAATATAGGGAAAGAAGATTTATTTATGCTAGTAATTTCTACTTGCTCCCCAAGGTAAATGTTTTGTACATATACCTGGTCTGAAGCTAATGTTAAAAAAATGCTTTCACTCCAGTTAAATTGGAGAACTGCTCATTTGATAAAGGAAAATGGTTTCTTTATAGAATATTTTTAAAGAATATACATGCTTTCAATTATATCTGAATACATTATGACCTTTAGTAAAGTACATGAAATTTCCATTTAGTTGAAATTTTATGTGCATTGCTTTAAAGAGAGAGAAAAGAAGTTACTAGTGCTTTATACATCAACCATATATAAGTGGTCACAGAATAATTCAGCTCATTGTACCAAGCATACTGAGCATATACACCAAACACTGTGGTGAGTACTTGGGATATGAAAATAATTAAGTTCAGTCTCTAAAATTAAAGGTCTTATAGTCGGAATTAGCAAAATAGATATATATGTGTCCAGAATAATGAAGATATTAAGTAAGAAGTACATCTGGCATAAGGGAAAAAAATCAACCTGGAAACCTATTTCAGGTTTACAATCACTGGGCAGAGAAGGCTCCTTCAAGTTGTGAATTGATATGTGAATTGAATCTATCAGATACCTATGGGTGAGACCAACAAACAAAAGATGTCACGTCATTCCAGACAGAAGTAAGAGTATGATCAGTTAGCAAGGCAAGAAATTATGGTATTTGTATGAGCAATTACACCACATTTATTTCTGTCATTAAATAAACTGTGAGCAAGGGAATGGTAGAAAATTAAAAAAGGGAATGTGGTGGAGGTTAGTAATGACATGCATTGTATGTTACCTTAAGGAACTAGAACTTTACTTAGCAGGTGCCTATAGACATCAAAGCTTTAAGTAGGGAATGGTCATAGTCAGAATTTAGAATTCTTCTTAATACACTTAAGGGAATGTATCTGTAAAACTGGTTTAGTCCTTAATTTGATTAGCAATATTTTTTGAATAAGCAGCACCAAAATTGACACAAACTCTTATAATGGTTACAAATTACAAAAATAATATGATCCTGGGGAGCAGGAGTCAAGATGGCAGAGAAGTAGGAGGCTGAGACGACATCAGCCAGCAGGAGATCAGCTAGATAGCCTATCAAACCATTCCGAACACCTACAAATCCAACAGGAGATCGAAGAGAAGAAAAACAACAATTCTAGGAACAGAAAATCGACCACTTTCTGAAAGGTAGGACCAGCGGAGAAGTGAATCCAACGCGACGGGAAGATAGACCCCAGGGGGAGGGGCCGGCTCCCGGCAAGCGGCGGAGCACAAAATCAGGACTTTTAAAAGTCTGCTCCAGGGAGGGACATCGCTCCAGAGGCTAAACTGGGGTGAAGACCTCGTGGGGACAGCGTGGACTCAGGTCCCACGGGGTCACAGAAGGATCGGGGGTGTCTGAGTGTCGCAGAGCTCACAGGTATTAGAGCGGGGAAGTCGGCTGCGGAGACAGAGCCGAGATTTCCTAGTGGTCTGTGACACGGACCGGTGCTCTGTGGCACTGGCCGGTGCTCTGTGCAAGGGGTCCCCACAAGATCCGGGGAGACTCCGACCTGGGAGAGCTCAGGGATCTACGGGCTCCGGAGACTCCAGGTGGGACTCTGCCAGAGACAGAGACGCTTGGTCACAGGCTGGGTGAGCTTGGAGCACTCCCAGAAGCCAGTGAGACGGGACTGCTTACGCACGATTTTCTCTGAGCGCGGTCTGCGGGCGCGCGCGGTCTGCGATGTGCGCGCAGTGTCGGCGGGCCCCGCGGTGTCTGCCGGCACGCAGTGTCTGCAGGCGGACTCGCGCGCGCACTCTCCGGCGCAAACGTGGGCTAGGGAGACTGGAGGGATTAAACGCTTTTCTCTGAAGGCGCACTGAAGACTGGGGCCCCTAGCTCTCGGCTCCTCTGAACCGGAGATTGGGAGGCCGCCATTGTCATTCCCGTCCTCCAGAACTCTACAGAAAGCGCGTTCAGGGAACAAAAGCTCCTGAAAGCAAACCTGAGAGGATTACTTAGCCCGGCCCCTGGTAAGGGCGGTGCAACTCCGCCTGGGGCAAAGACACCTGAGAATCACTACAACAGGCCCCTCCCCCAGAAGATCAAAGAAATACAGCCAAGACCAAGTTCACTTAACAAGGAGAACAGCGGATTCTTATCTGGACAAAATGACAAGGCGGAAAAACTCACCACAAAAAAAAGAGCAGGAGACAGGACCGAAGGCTAGGGACCTAATCAATACAGACATTGGTAATATGTCAGATCTGGAATTCAGGATGACGATTCTCAAGGTTCTAGCCGGGCTCGAAAAAGGCATGGAAGATATTAGAGAAACCCTGTCAGGAGAAATAAAAACCCTTTCTGGAGAAATAAAAGAAATAAAGTCTAATCAAGTTGAAATAAAAAAAGCTATTAATGAGGTGCAATCAAAAATGGAGGCTCTTACTGCTAGGATAAATGAGGCAGAAGACAGAATTAGTGATATAGAAGACCAAATGGCAGGGAATAATGAAGCAGACCAAAAGAGAAACAATCAACTACTGGACCACGAGGGGAGAATTCGAGAGATAAGTGATGCCATAAGACGAAACAACATTAGAATAATTGGGATTCCAGAAGAAGAAGAAAGAGAAATAGGAGCAGAAGGTATACTGGAGAGGATTATTGTAGAGAATTTCCCTAATATAGCAAGGGGAACAAGCATCAAAATACAGGAAGCCCAGAGAACACCTCTCAAAATCAATAGGAATCGACCCACACCCCGCCATCTAATAGTAAAATTTACAAGTCTTAGCGACAAAGAGAAAATCCTGAAAGCAGCACGGGACAAGAAGTCTGTAACGTACAATGGTAAAAATATTAGATTGGCAGGAGACTTATCCACAGAGACCTGGCAGGCCAGAAAGAACTGGCATGATATATTCAGAGCACTAAACGAGAAAAACATGCAGCCAAGAATACTTTATCCAGCTAGGTTATCATTGAAAATAGAAGGAGAGATTAAAAGCTTCCAGGACAAACAAAAACTGAAAGAGTTTGTAAACACCAAACCAGCTCTACAGGAAATATTGAAAGGGGTCCTCTAAGCAAAGAGAGACCCTAAAAGTATTACCAGAAAGGAACAGAGACATTATACAGTAACAATCACCATACAGGCAATACAATGGCACTAAACTCATATCTCTCAATAGTTACCCTGAATGTAAATGGGCTAAATGCCCCAATCAAAAGACACAGGGTTTCAGAATGGATAAAAAACCAAAACCCATCCATATGCTGCCTACAAGAAACTCATCTTAGACCTGAAGACACCTCCAGATTGAAAGTGAGGGGGTGGAAAACAATTTACCATGCTAATGGACATCAGAAGAAAGCTGGGGTGGCAATCCTTATATCAGATCAATTAGATTTTAAG